>MNCI01003376.1:0-19628 GCA_015680685.1 Gnetum montanum | reverse complement strand
ATCGGGTAATTTCTTTGGAAGGTGGCCAACCTTGATCCAGTCAGTTACTGTATGTGTTAACATAACTGTATGCATTGGACGTAATTTTGCTGCTGGAGGATTTCCCGAAATCGTGTTGGGTATGGGAGTGTTAGGATGCTCAACTGCTTGTGAGGGTGAAGGTTTAGTTGGATTGTCGGTCCTAAGGAAGGATCTTTTTGGTGAACGATTATTAGAACCAACTGATATTGAAGGCTTGGGAGCCCTCGCAGTGTTAGGTTGTCACAGTTGAGAGGGATTTACTCTAGGCTTTGTTGGAGCAGTCACAGGCGCAAGAGATGCGGATGGATTTGGAGGATATCGTGGGTATGGGGCGTTTCCTGAAGGAGAAGGAGTCCTAAAATATTCCTAAACTTGGTGGTAACATGGAGGTTTTATGTGATCCGTAGAGTCACCTGGGAAAATCGGCCGCTGCACATAATATCCATGAGAGTTAGGCTGCTGATAAGGGTACTGATGTGTTGGCGGTGGCATCCCCCATGACTGTGGGTATTGCCACTGCTGATGTTGTCCAATAGGTTGTGGAGGCATTCCACTTGGGTAATATGTTAAGGGTTGGTGGAACTGCCTTGGGTTACCTTGTGGATAAGGTAATCTTTGGGGTGTTTGCCGTTGATTAAGTCTTGGATTTAATGCATACACCCCAAACTCCTACAAATGTGAGATAATTGGGCAACATCCCTTAGGATGGTCATAGTAGCATATCTCACATCCACCATCATCATCTAAATCAGAATTTACAGCCTCATCGGAGATAGGAGTTTTTCCCTTACCCTTGTTATGTGTAGGGCTTAAGTTTCTCCGCTTGGTTTTGCCTTTGTCACTACCTTGTTCTACCTTAGACTCTTCGATGATTTTTAAGACTGTTTCTATTCTTGAGTTTAAGGAATCCCATATTTGGTCTACCTTAGCCAATACCTCGGTTGTTAACTTTTGAATCAGTAAGGTTTTCCGATTCACTAACTCCTCGAGTGGTGACTCATCCTCCTCATCACAGAATTTCACTTCCTTCTTGCGAAGGGAGGGATCGTGGTTTTATTCTTCTGCAATTTCCCTCTTACGTAGCTCACGCTCTTCTTGCGCTACTTGTTCCAACAAACTTTCAACTTCTTGGGCTCTTAGTTGGGAAAGTCTCCCTTGGGCGTAAGTCCCAAGAGTTCTTCTTGTTTCATTTCTTAGCCCATCCACGATGTGGCGAAGTTGATCCCGTTTAGCGTACCCATGGCCCGGGCAACGATGTAGTAGTGTATAGTAACGGGCCATGGCAGCATCCAAGGGTTCATAAGCACCTTGTTTCCAGCCTTGGATCTGCTTACGCAAATTGGACACTCTGGAGTACCTTTGATATTTTTTGTTGAATAGTTCAAGCATCGTACTCCACCTCCTGATGGTTTCTGATTCTAAGGACCAGTATAAGCTCTCTGCTTCTTTGGTGAGTGTCCTTGGGAACAACTTAAGCTTCTGCCACTCATTATCTATATTTTGCAAGGCACAGGCATCGTGGAATGCCTGTAAATGATGTTGAGGATCAACGTTGTATCCCCCTTCAAAACGTGGGATATTATTTATGTCTAGACGCTTGATCCTGCTATCCTTTAGATGCCTTGTGGGGATCCTAACTGCCTCTGTGATGTCTAGCATGCTTTGGGTTGCGAGTAGGGGTTCTTCATGATCATCCCTGTCATGACATCTATGATGTCTTCACAGTGGTTCCCTACTCTCCCTACATCCTTGCCCTTGTCCTAACTCCCGACCTTCCTGTCGAGGTCTTTCATCTTCCCTACTTTTACCCTCTCCATTGTGCTCACGATGGTTGCACTTAGATGTGGAAGGAGAGTCTGAATGATGAGATGAAGGAGAAGAGGAAGGGGATCCATCACCATGGCAATGTTTCTTACCTTCTCTTCGGTTGCTTCGGCCCCGATCATTGTAATGATCTAAGTGTTCGTCCTTAGTGTGAGTGGTTGTTCCTGCCATGAACAGTTGGTGTTCACAAGGATCAGAGCCTGTAGCATGTACAGTTGATCGAAGGCCCTGATGCCTAACCTCTTCACCATTGTGAGGAGGAGGAACATCATTTTCTAAGAAACCCGTTATGAGGGGTTCCTCGTCTCCTATTTCACTAAGGACATGGGGGACCTTGCCCTTCAACAATGAGTGTTGGCTCTCCTGCATTAAGTCCTGAATACGTTGGGCATCTGTGGGATGATAATCCCTTGTGTCAAAGTCATCCATAATGTATTCCGCAAATAGATCTTGCATGCCAATCTGTGTTAGGGCACGGAAAAGCATGTTAGGGATTGATCGATTTGGGGGTAACACAACGTTACCTTGCAAATCTCTCCACCGTAGTTGTTCATCTTGATGGGGAATAAAAGTAAAATTAGGCACATACTCATCGGGATGAGTATATGTCACCTTAGATTGCTGAGGACCTGGCTGGTTCAGGTTATGCTTATGTTGTTGACTGTCTTCCGTGTTATCCCTAGGCGAGTTAACCTTATGAGAAGAAGCCATTTTATTGGTGTGCTGTTCATCGTTATATATGTTCTTATTTAACTAATTAACCCAAAGGTTCGTTAAGGCTCACAACGATGTGAAAGATTTCCTAATGTTCTAATTGGCGTACAAACACTTAGTCCCCGGCAATGGTGCCAATGATGAGTGGCGAGGTACCCCTACACTCAACCATATGAAACGAGCGTAGCACGCGCGATCCAGTCGAACTCCATAGACTAAATGCCTAAACGCCGTAAGGAACACTTGGGGTTAATTAATCGTTGTCTTCCCAGACTTACTTGTTGTTGTCACGGTGTATGGTTAAGTAAGTCCGAGGTATATGATTTTTTTGGTCTTTTCTGGTTTATCTCCTATGCTAAAGGGTGAAGGGTTGAGAGACTAAAACTAACTCTAACTACAGCACTAAGTCCTAGCGTCAGCATCCGTTCCCACTTGCCGTACACACCCTGAACTGTGCAACTGTGGCTACCAAACGCTAATCGTTACTGGGATTACCACACGTAACGCACGTGCTCGAAGCGGTCGTACTGAGGCACCTAACTAGCCTAAGTGTGACAAGCAGCCGATTCCTTGACTAGCCGTACACATCCGTAGATGCTCGTAATCAAGTCGTACTTGTCCCACGTTCTAGGAGGTAAGGGTGAGAGAATCTAATCGCGATGAGTAGCCGATTCCTTGGCTAGCCGTACACATTCGTCAATGTTCGTAATCAAGTCGTACTCATGCCGCATTACTAGGAAAGCAATAAATAACATTAAATAAACCTATCCATGTACTGCAAGGTTTATCCACAAAGCTCGTCTTTATTGCCGTACACAACTTGCGTTCAGGTACAAAGTTGCTCGAATAAAGAACCGTTCACTTGGGGGACTCCTATTGCGGGCACATGGAAAATATTCTATCTCTGGGGTGATCAATTCACCAGAGCTTCGCTACTTCTAGCCTAGGATGTCAAATGAGGGGAGTGCCGCCTCTTATTTATAGATTTGGCGGCGGACCGCGATATCGCAAGGGATGCGATATCGTGGCGGCCACGATATCTTGTACGCGATATCGTGGCGGCCACGATATCTCGTACGCGATATCGCGGCTTGTGCATATCGCATCTCATCACAACTTGTCAATAAAACCTTTTAAAGTAACTAGCTGTTCAAAATTTTTGTAGTTCTAAAATCTTTACTTTCATTTTAATTTGAAAAGAAAACATAAAAAAGAAAAACTTGTGTTTAAGTGGAAAAAACATTTGTAGCACCTTTTGATTCTGCTAGTTAAAGTCTACAAAAATCTTTTGTTCCTCCTAGGTACTTATGCTTTGGCTAGGGATCACCTTCTTCTTCTTTTATTAATTTAATTTTAACTTATAGCAATGCAAAATTTTGACCATTTTGTATCAATGAGAATGAAAGATAAGTATTGAAGTAAAAAATTTCAAGTTCAAAAAAATATATGCAAATGGGGTGATTTCTAATTATTGTTGTGGCATCTATAGCAAAGTTGATGATCACTTCATTCCATGACTTCCATGATCCATTTCATAAATGTGACAATGAGGTGTCACTTCGTCCTAAAAGCTCCAAGTCATAGGTTTGAATCTTGTGGGTAATGTTGAGTTATAAAGTTAAGAGGTTGTTGGAAGTTTAGTGAGTTACAAAGTTAGGACTTATGAGAATGTAGAGAAATAACTATCGTATAGCTTTGCACCTTTAAAAACATATTGGGTTTAATTTTTGTAGACACTATTGAGTTATCAAGTAGGGAGCTTGCAAAGAGGTTGTTGAAATAGTGAAATAATTGTAATATAGTACGATGGCACAATCACGTGCATTTAGGACAAGTAGATTTTTGTAAGTTGTGTAAATTGTCACACAAACCACTGTTGTTGTTTTCTATCCTGTGGTTGGAAGAGATTATACTTGTTTTGGCAGAGAGGCCAACATGTCTGGCGCAATGGTGGGTGAGAGATTTATTTTTCCACCACCACATAAGGTTCCACTAAACTCCAAGTTATAGGTTTGAATCTTGTGGGTAATGTTGAGATATAAAGTTAAGAGTTATTGGGTATCGTATCGCTTTCCACCTTTAAAAACATATTGGGTATCGCTTTCCACCTTTAAAAACATATTGGGTGTAATTTTCGTAAAAACATATTGGGTGTAATTTTCGTAGACAGGGAGGTTGCAAAGAAGTTTTGAAATAGATGGCAGGGCCACATGTGCATTTAGCACTTCTTTTCGGGGTCCGACACACCCCCGCCCCCCCCACCCCCCCGGGTGCATTTAGGACAAGGTTATCTTGTCGATTGTCTGAATCATCACGCAGACCATTGTCGGTTGCTATAGTTGTATGTCATATCGTTTGGAAAGCTTTAAGTTTTCAAAGAAAACAGACGAAGGCAGTACAACAATTTGTCAGACTATGACAATAGTTTTGAAAGTTGTCATGGAAGATGCCCCTCAAAGGCAATGGGAAAACCATTCACTACTCGAACGTGTAACGATGCGGTGTAACAGGAGAAGCAGTAGAGTTTCCTGTAACCGCCTGCTATAATCGAGAAAGAAAAAGGCATTTACCAACGCATTTAAACTTTGGCTTATTTTATAATATTGTTGGAACAGTGCAACAGACAGAACCACAAATTACCACACAGATGGCAGGGGACACATCATACACGCCTATTTAAAGAGGATTGCAGCTCACAGCAGCTTGTGCAGGTTCACGGTAATCCTTTGCTTTGCTGCATTTTTGAGTTAGAACTCCAATTTTTTGCTTGTGCTTTTATGGCGCTTCCATCTACACGTCATTGCTTTACTCTAGTGCTACGCATTTCTGCTTCGGTAACTTTACTTTTCCCAGAAATAGATGCAGAATCAGAAGCAGTCCATTTGCATCTACATTGGGGTGGAATGTAGGGAGATTCTCAACAAGTCATGAGCAAATAAATATGGGCAAAGATCATGCTTTTGTGAGCCTGAACGCCGTCAAAGATGAAGGTAGAAAAAACAATGTTCAACTGGTGGAAAGTATTGGAACTGGAGTTTCCCATGATGATGGTGGTGTAAATAAGAACGTAGACGGAGATACTAAGGTTTCTACATGGAGAAACGTCCGTACAAGATGTGTGCCTGTTCAGGAGCCACCATCCAACGGAGAACCTGGCCACAATGCATACTCGAGTAACAGAATCCAGCAATTTGCGTGCCAGATGTTGAAAGCATCAAAACATCAGATAGGTTGCGTTTTCTTTACTTTCTTCATTTTGTTTTTTATTATCCCTTTGATGAATATCAATTCCGTTTTTTCTCATAATCAATTTCACTTTTGTCCGTACTTATTTGAAAACGAAAGGGAGATCAACTCACTAAGAAGAGACTACTTTTAGATCGTGCAAGTCGAGAGTCTTTGAGGATGAATGTATTTCTTTTGTGTGTAATGATTACTCATTTAAGACAACCTTATAATGCTTGCATCTAGAAACTTGTATGAATTGTTTTTGCTGTCATTATTAGTATAATAAATTCTAAGATTCTTAAAAAGTAATAAAGCTTCAGTTTTCGTTTTATATACCTTTTCTATTAGATATTTGAAAGTTAGAAACATTGAATAAAAGTTTCAATCTATCAACTGTGTATCCTATCCAGAGTTCAGGTTCTCTTCACAGTTCATCAATCAGACTAAAGGTAGCCATCATTTTGAAAGTGGATAATCCATATTATATAAATTTACAAAATGGCCTTTTACCATGGTTTCAGGTTATCCATTGAACCATGACGTTGAGACCAGTGGTATCAGAGCAATTTGTGAGCTCCTGCGGTACAACCTAAATAACGCTGGAGATCCATTCATCGCAGGCAACTTTGAACTTAGTTCCAAGCATTTTGAAGTCGCAGTGCTGGACTGGTTTGCAGAGCTTTGGGATTTGCCTAGACATGAGTACTGGGGATACGTAACAACTGGTGGGACGGAAGCGATTATGCATGGCATCCTCGTAGGGTCGGTATCTTCAGTGTTACTGCGATGTCTATTATTCCTTATTCACTGACTGATGAAGGAGATGTCTATTATTCCTTATTCACTGACTGATGAAGGAGAGAGAATTTCCGTTTCTGTCGGTATTATTTTCTGTATACTTATGGTCAAAGTATATTTAAATAGGAGGGAGAAACTTTCAGATGCCATTCTATATACATCAAAAGAAGCCCATTATAGCTTGCCCAAAATAGCGAGGATGTATAAAATGCATTTGGAACTGGTGGATACTTTAGTTTCTGGGAAGATAGACTGCCTAGATTTTAGGCGGAAGCTCTTGGAAAAGAGGGGAAGGCCTGCCATAGTGAACGTTAATATTGGTGAGTATGAATTTCTTTATGATGACGCCTTTCTCATTGCCGTTTGCTTTTTTGTTTTTTGTTTTTCTCTTGTTGCTCATTCACACGTTTTTAGTCTTCTACCGAGTACTGAATTGGGCTACATCATTCTTCTCCTTTTAGGAGAAGAGAAGAGTTACATTGACATTTGAGAAGAGTTACCTTGACATTATTTACATTAATAAAATAGAGTTATTGATTCAGGAACTACGATGAAGGGAGCAATTGACGATCTGGATTTGGTAATCCACACTCTTCTGGTATCAGGCTACAGTCCTGAACAGTTTTATATACACTGTGATGGAGCTTTACTTGGGCTAATCATGCCTTTTATAAAAGGGGTAAGAGACCGTCGTAGCTCTTGAAATCAAGCTTCACCGGTTTTTTAAAATCTAACTTTTTAGTGTGCTCATCGCTCTATCTAGACATTTAAGTTCACCCTTGCACCAAAGCTAAGTTTTAAGAAGCTCATTGGAAGCATCAGTGTATCGGGCCACAAGTTTATTGGCTGTCCTATGCCATGTGGTATTCAAATGGTTAGATCCAAGCATATTCAAGCGCTTTCCATAGATGTAGAATGTATAGGCACCAAGGATGGAACCATCACAGGCAGCAGAAATGGACACACCCCTTTGTTTCTGTGGCATGCTTTGAACAGAAAAGGGTATTCAGGACTCAGAACGGAAGCTGAAACATGTCTGAAAAATGCAAGATATTTGAGGGACAGATTGAGATCTCATGGAATTAGCGTCATGCTGAATGAATTCAGCTGCACTGTTGTGTTTGAAAGGCCAAAAGACGAAGCTTTTGCCCTCAAATGGCAACTCGCTTGCCAAGGGAACATCGCCCATGTTGTTGTGATGCAGCATGTAACAGCAAAAGTTATTGATGCTTTCGTGGATGACTTTGTTCAAAACAGACCAACTTGGTTTGCAAATGGTAACATTGTGACCCCATGCATTGCCAGAGATGTGGGTTACAAAAATTGTGCGTGTTCTGTTCATGGAATGAATTCAAAATTTTCCATGGGTAAGGCAATTTGAACGCAGGACATGGTCACGCCACCTCACCTCACAGTATACGCCCCATAAAATTGTCACTTCACATGCTCTCGTTCCCGGTGAGAGTGAGCAGTGTACCATTCTATTCTGAATTTGTATCTGTTCTTTCTAAGATTCTTTATAGCATCAGAGCTATGATTACAAAATCCTCTCCTTATCCCTACCTCTTGAGTTTAAATATTGCAAATTTTATTTCAGAGCAATTACTTGTTGTGGAAGACATTTTTTGGTTTATAGAAAATCAAGATTTGATTGGGTGTATCAATGAAAAGACATTATGAGAAAAATTGCATTGTCCAATGGCCAAAGAAGAGCAACAAATTTAGATTAACTACAATCATGAAGGTTTTCTTTGCTTGGTCGTTGCATTAACTACAAACATAAAGCATCTTTTATCAAGTTAATCAGTATACGATATCACAAATGTTACATTGCATCTACATCAACATATCCTCATCAATGCATCTCAGTTAGATGCTACATTGCATCTACTATATCGTAGTTGTGTCCATGCATATGCATTGACATAGCCTTGTTGACATATCCTCTCCATATTTGTCTATAAATATGTGAGCATCCATTGCGTATTTACCACCATTTTGGTTAGTGGTGTAGCCAAACTCTTGTAGTTTTTTTTTCTGTAAGCCAACGTAGATTTGAGTCAATTGTACACTATCTTATTCAAGTAGCATTGTACTTAGATACGTTCCATAACATCAAGATTGATTCATATTCATTGCACCACTTTGACATAGAATAGATTTTTTTTCAATGTAATTTACTTTCTATGTACTTAGTTAATATTTACATTTTAATGCACATTAATCAATTGATGGAATGAGCACAACTAGTTTTGAGCATAAATACATATTCACTTGGTAATCCCAACAGTGTTATTACTTGGTTTGCCTAGTAACGTAACAGTTAGTAATCTTAGCAATGAGTATGTGAGTTCAAGATGTTTATAGCAAGCTGAGAATGGATACTTATTGCCCTTAGGCTATCTTAGGATTTATCTTCTTGTTATTAATTATATTAAATAATTAATTGCTATGTTATTATTTACTTTAGTTCAAGGCCCCAACAACATCAATAATCATATGTCTCACTTTGGAGTAAACCATACATGATAGAGCTACCACTAGTCCAAGTGGGAAGACACTGACCTACAATTAATGTTTAATGATCTAGATACCACACTAGTCTCATCTATGGAATTTAAATGGATTGCATGTGAATGCTTATGATGTGTTTGGTTGGGCATAGGAGACTATCACTACTCATCATTGGTGCCGTTGTCGAGGATGGTGCTAGTGATCTAGATTAGTTATATTATAAATGATCATTGTTATCTTTTAGAAAATATTAATATTTTAAGTTACACATATTATTAACTGAAACATGTCTTCTTCACATAGGGTCGATGGTCCATCACATAATGAGAACACTAGTAGGAATAATGATAGGATCTATATTGAAGAGAACTGAAGTAAGCAATTACATGCAAAGGTCTCATATGTCCATTTTAACCCTTACTACACTCAAAGACTATGTTCAATTATTGTAGATAATCCTAGAGGGGATAGAATAAGTACTAGAATAAAAAGGGCCTTAAGACCTAGAACCTCCAACAAAACTAGAAGAGATGAACCAAGGGACCATAGGACGAGATACATAAGCCATGGTAGTTCTCCGAGTTCACCATCTTCTTCTTCATCTTCACTGTCTAGTTTTAACTAAGATGAATGTAGGTAAGAGGAGAGAACTCCACTAAGGGATCAAGATGAAGATATAAATTAGTGAGTGGTGAGGTACCTCTACACTCAACCATATGTATACGAGTGTTTCATGCATGATCTGATTGAACTCCGCAGATGGGCTAGTCGTGGTATCTAGATAGTTACTCGTTGATCACAGTTTGCTATCTTCCCACTTGAACTAGTATTTGCTTTGTCACGTATGGTTTAGTCTAGAATGAGGTGTATGATATGGTTTTTAACCTAGTGCTGCTCCTAGTGGCAATGGAAAATATCTTTAATTAAGCTAAGAGGAAAAGGGAGAGAGAATCTAAACTAATAGGATATAGGGAGAGAGAATCTAAGCTAGCCTAAGTGTGATGAGCATCCATTCCTTAATCATCTGTGCACATCTTGGACCTTGTGCACGACTACTACTGGGATTACCTAGCGTAGAGCCTAGGTATACTACTGGGTTACCAAATAGTCACACTTAAATGCTAGTGATTATGTTGTACTTATTTTGCGTTTAAGGAGTTTAGGGTGAAGAGATATTAACTATGAAAATAATAATTAATTAAGTAATTTAAACTAAGTAAATGCTACAATGATGAAGTAATCTTGATCTTTATTTCCAGTCATGTGCATGTCCAAGTACGTCACACTCGAATAAATGATGCCATACAATTACAATCACCACATTGTGGGCATGTACTGGGAGAGAGGGTTGAGAGGAAAAAATGACAAAAAGATCCTACTCTAATACTAATTTCTAACAGACTCTTCCTGTGTGCCTGCATGTGTATTTATAGGCCGACACAGGAACCATGATATTGTGTACTCGATATCGCGTATCCGATAATAGGGGTTCGATATTGGGACCCATCAGACTTGGTATCTTGTACCTGATATCAGGGATTCGATAACAGGGGTCTGATAATAGGACTTGATAGACCATGACTCATCATACCCCCATGACTAAATAACAACTCGTCCTCAAGTCAAAGAAAGTGAGGAACAAGTCCACTTGATTACACAGTGGATAGGTATGGGATTATTGACTGACTAGGAATTTATTCATGCTGTAGTGGAGAATTAAATAAAATTTAGACACAGACACAAAAATTACAAAATTTATTGGAACTCATGTGGTTCCTAGTGGCAGTGACTCCTCCATGGGTGCCTGTCCTTTGTCTTGTGCTCCAGGCTTCTGAGATTGATATTGTTGAAGAAGTGCCTGAAGTTTCTCCTCTTCTATCCACAGATTATGAGCTATCCATGCTGATGTTCCAATGTTTGATGAAGTTGGCACTTTCCATGGACACGGTAGCTACAAGAACACTTGATTGCCCTTGACATGTCATGCTGCAAATAGCTGCCATTCCTCTTCATAGACTCGGGCCCTGACCTCTCCACATTTTGCTTGGATAGATTGTGCAGTAACAGGAGTTTTTTGATGGATGCTGAATGATTGCGCCTCCTACTCTGCATGTTCGGCATGAGGTCCTTGGCCTTTGCTTCCCCCTGGCCATTCAGTTGCACCTTGAGAAGGTCCTCCTTGTTGTCCTCTTTTAGGGGTCATCTATAATCACACACAGATAAATTATTGGTAAGGTTATTGAAAGAAGTTAAATTATTTCATACCTTACTTGTTGCCTTTAGTAATTGTTGAATTCTTTGCTTAGTGTGATTTTAGAATTAGAAATTTTTTTTCAAGGGAGTTGCCCTAAAAGTTTAATGTTAGACCTGGTTTGTTTAGGTGACACATTAAGGGACATGTAATGGTTTTGAGGAATGTTTGATAAAATGATGATAAGGGAAAGAATAGATTTGATAATGAAGTACTCGGAGGGCACAAAATGATGTGGTGGTGTGCAACAAGTACAAATCACAAAAGTCATGCAAGTGGGTACTCCCCAAAGTAGGTTCCTACCTATAATGCCCTTACGTAACCACACCTTAAAATGTTTGTAAGCACTAGAAGGGTTAAATGTAATCTACACCAATGTAACAGAACACACACATGTTAAATACTACTATGATGGGGTATGAATCCCGTGCTACCCAAGTCACGAGTCATGACTACACGAACAGCGAGGTGAGGTGAATTTTAGAAGGGATTGCAGAGATTGGGACATGAGGTAACTGACCCCGGGCATAACGAATCTCGAGTGTAGGATGTGATTAATGTGTCATTCGCATGTTACTCCAAAATCAAGACTAAGTCCATTCCTTCGATCAATGACATCACATTTTTTCATCCCATGATGGACAACTATAAGAGCATCATGACAACAAGGAGTACGATCACTTGGCATTTCGTTCAAGGGAGGAGTGATTTTTGCTTTGTAGCACACATGTTTTTTTCATTTGTTCTTTTTGTGTGGCTGCTTTGGCACACACACTCTTTTTTTTAGTGCTTAATCCAGAGAAGCCACCTACCTTTAGGCATGGGTGCATGTCTTTCCAGTGGGACCCCCTAAAATAGCATTATTTTTTCTGGTTGAGTGCCTTTTGATTACTCTTACTCCCATTTTTCATTAGATCTACAAGGATCTTAGTACAATCGAGTTGCATGGTAACTCTCATAGATGTCAGCAAAGAGAATCCACAAGTCCCCTTGATGTCACACCCTAATCATTCCCTCTTGGTCCATCCTTCTTCACTCTGGGCATAATGAGCACAAAATTACTTTTAAGTTTCAATGATATTAAGAGTATCATTGTACCCAGAGTAGAACCTCTTATTAATAGAATGAGGGAGTGGATGTTGTGGACTCATTGTCCAAATAAATAGTCACGTGAGACTTGATAGCATAGAATAACACCTCAACCAATGAGTCACATGATTGTTTTATTTATAGACGTGATTACTCATAAAAAGATGAAATAAAAAAAAGGTAAAACAATAAATTGAAAGATGAAAAACTGAAAAATAAAAAATTGTAAAATTAAAGCAAATGAAAAACATTTATTAATTTTTCTTGTTGTTAGAATGGGGGGTATCCCCCATAACTAAACAGTTGAGCATGGCTAGAATTAATAAATGTAAGGTTGGGATCCTTGCATGTTGAAAATATTGGGACTCAATCATACTCCCCATTGGGGTTTACACACTTGATTAGAGTTGACATAGTGGGGCAAGTTATAAGATGTGGTTAATTTATAAGGAGTTGATGCACTATGGTACTTGTGACCGTAAGATGGTATGCAAGGATCAACATGTCTCCCTACATGGTGATATTCATTGGGACCCATAGTTGTTGGAGTTTTGATTAGTGGCCTTGCTAAGGTAACATGAGGCGTTGGTTTAGAAGAGGAAGGTGCACCATAGTGTTGGACTTGTGCTAAGCTAGATGATGTAGTGGGCTTAGAATTGTGTTGTCCCTTCTTATGGTCATGTCTAAAGAAGGGATGCCTTTGATGTTGTAAAGGGTTTCCACTACTGTTGACAATAGAAGCACAAGTAACATTCATGGGTTGATGCTTTGGTGCAAACCCTTTTGGTACAAGTGGTGGGGATGTGAAAGGAGGTGAAGGATGAGAATATTGAAATTGAGAAGGAGTGTAAGGTACCCAAGGTGGTGGTCCTGTTGGAAAGGATATGGGTTGATAGTATTTAGGAGAATGATAATAATGTAGTGAGATAGAATATGTTGACCTAGTTGGGGAAACAGGATGTTGGACTTGATAAGCACTTGGGTTCGGATGGTATGAAGGGTATGACTAGTTTGAGGGTGTCCTCCCCCACAACTAGGATTGCTACCACTATGATCAAACACAGTATTTTTGTACAAACTATGGATGTAAAATTCTTCCCCAATGGTTATGTAAATGTGACAAGATTGGGCATTGACCCTTGGAGTGATCGTACAGGAAAATGTTGCATTGATACATATGATTAATAGTTGAGTTCTTATTCTCTTGAACCCTTCTTTATGATTGTCTAAAGATGTTGTGTCTTGTTTCGTGGTTTGTCATAACTCTACCTCTAATAATTTTGGCATATTCTCAGCATTTTTTATGCATCCATTCCATCATCTTATTGATCTTTACCTCAATTTCATCCAATGATTGTAGTGTTGGCAAAGATGGTTCCACCTCCTTGGGGTGAGTTGATTTCTTCTCTTCATTATCATGGGCCCTTGTTGATTTAAGGTTTTGGGCCTATTGAGATTTTTTAACATTCTCCCATCTAGCCATTTCTCCTTCTTCTTTTGCTACGTACTTAATAAGCTCTTGGATTTGATGGGTTCATAGCTCGCATAGTTGACCTTGGGCATACATCCCTAGAGTCTCTCTTGTTTCATTACAGAGCCCATCTATGATATGGTACATTAGCCTTTTCTCGGAGAACCCATGGCTTAGGCAATTGTTTAATAATGCATAATATCTTTCTAAGGCCATGTCTAAGGGTTCATGTTGCACTTGTTTCAACTCTTGGATTTGTCTCCTTAAGGTTAACACTCTTGCATAGGTTTGATATGTTTTATTGAAGAGTTCTACCATTGTTGGCCAACATTGAATTGATTTGGGTTTTAGGGACCTATACCATCCTTTTGCTTGGCCAACAAGTGTCACAAGAAAGAGCTTAAGTTTTTGTCATTCATTATTGATATTTTTCCATACATAGGCATCATGGAAGGCTTGTAGAGGTTGTTGTGGATCTAAATCATAGCCTCCTAAAGATTTGGGAAAGTTATTTAAATCAAGCATGGGTAGACGACTTTCCTTACAATGCCTGCAGGTTATTTGTACAACCTCTTGTATATGCATTAGGCTCTTAGTGGCTAGCAGGGGTTCATCGTCACTAGGTAGGTTATGAGTTTGCAAGTTAGGATGATGTTGTCTTTGTTCATGTTGGCGTTTTTGACTTTGCCCATGGGCCTGATTTTTATTTCTATGCCGAACCCTTAAAAGATGGTCATCCATGTCACGACCTGACGTTAAAGAGGAAGAACTAGAAGACTCGTCATGACTTTTGTAGGTATCCTAATCATCCATGGATAAATCCTTGTTAACTACTAAGAAGGTCCTAGGCCTTATGGACCCCCTCATTCCATGGGATGCCCCATCTTCATTAGGGATGTCTAAGTTGGATGATAAAAGTTCTTGAGTATCGTTGGGGTTTCTATGAACATATAAAGCTCCTGCATAAGATTGAGTACTCCAAACTTCTTCATTGGTTCTCCAATGAATTGCCTCGCTAGATGTTGCATTATCACTGTCTTGTGAAAGAGACATCGTTGTAAAATTGTGTGTGATTTATTACAATTATTCTTTCTGAAGGATATATCGTTAATACTTGTTAAAACCATTTTGTATGATGTAACTAGTATAAATAACTAGCACCATCCTTGACAATGATGCCAATGATGAGTGGTGAGGTACCCCTACACTCAACCATACGAATACGAGCATTTCACACACGATCCGGTCGAACTCTGCAGACAGGCTAGTTGCGGTATCTAGATAGTTACTCGTTGATCGTAGTTCGCTGTCTTCCCACCTGGACTAGTATTTTCTTTGTCACATATGGTTTAGTCTAGAGTGAGGTGTATGATGCGGTTTCTAACCTAGTGCTACTCCTAGAGGCAATGGAAAATATCTTTAATTAAGCTAAGAGGAAAATGGAGAGAGAATCTAAACTAATAGGAGATAGGAAGAGAAAATCTAAGCTAGCCTAAGTGCAATGATCATCCATTCCTTAGTCATCCGTACACATCTTGGACCTCGTGCATGACTACTACTGGGATTACCAAGCACAGATCCTAAGTACGCTACTGGGTTACCAAGTAGTCACACTTAAATGCTCATGATTAAGTTGTACTCATTTCGTGTTTAAGGAGTTTAGGGTGACGAGATATTAACTACAAAAACAATAATTAATTAAGTAATTTAAACTAAGTGAATGTTGCAATGATGAAGTAATCTCGATCTTTATTTTTGGTCATGTGCATGTCCAAGTACGTCACACTTGAATAAATGATGCTGTACAATTACAATCACCACACTGCTGGCATGCATTGGGAGAGAGGGTTGAGAGGAAAAATGACAAAAAGATCCTGCTCTAATACTAATTTCTAACTAACTCTTCCCATGTGCCTACATGTGTATTCATAGGCTGACACAAGAACCACGATATTGTGTACTCGATATCACTTATGAGGTCACGATATCGCGTACCCGATAACGGGGGTCCAATATCGGGACCCATTAGACCTGGTATCTTGTACTTGATATTAGGGGTCCAATAATAGGGGCCCAATAATAGGACTTGACAAACCATGACTCATCAGAAATAGAGATCAAAGATAAGATACAAGGTACCAAAAGGAGCATAGATGAGACCATCATAATTAAACAAATAGAAATAAAGATTATGACTACAAGATGTTTGATGATGATGAAACCTTGTTGGCTAATAGATGTATGATATAGATTAAGGAGATAGTTAGAATACCCCATAGGCATCAAAAGGAAAGTCACATCAAATGGCTTGATATGAATAACATTCCTAAAATTAATGGAGGCTACAATTCTAATCCCCAACATCATTTACAAACCTTCCATTATATCTGTGCCTCATAAAATATTAGAAGTAAGTGGTAAAAGCTTAGGATCTTTTCTAAGATGCTAACAAAAGAAGTTGAAAGTTGGTATAGATCATTGGAACCATATTTAATCCACTAGTGGTCCATAATTATTGAGCCCTTCACCGAGAAATAACAAACCCATTCAAGAGTGTCTAATTTAAGAAAACAAATCTAAGGGTGGAAGCAAGAGAACCATGAATCCCTTGATGAAACCTTCTGCAAATACTACTCTCTACTACAGAGATGCCTAGGTCATGGATTTTCTTAACAAGAGTAATCTCACCACATCAAAAATAGGCTTCATAACAAAATAAGGAAGACCCTTGGGATCTATGCCCAATGAATATTAACAAACTTGAAAGCCCATCGGATACAAAGGCTAATTAAATAAGTAGCAAATGAAGAAGGAGAGTTATGAAAAAGTGAGAGCATGGAGAAATATAACTAAGATCTAACTCTTCCTAAGAAGGAGGTCCATATTTTTAATTAGGAAGAAGAGGTAGCTCTTGATGAAATGATTTTACACAAAACCTTGATAATACACATGTCTATCATTAAGATTGGGGAAAGGGTAAATAAGATGTGGAAATTGGTAAATGAAAAAGTTATAGCCAACTTGAAAATCATGGAAGAAATGACAGTGTAGGTAGAATCAATAGACCAAGATGAGAAGAGAAAAGGGAATAAGGAAATAGCTATAGACACTTATTGTTAAAACAGGAAACATGCAATAGTGAAAGAGGTTACAGACTTAAACTTAAAGAAGGATGATGAATGTAACATTTATCAATATCTACATCCAAAGGGCTCTTGCCAAGTTATGTTACATCTACAAAGGTATGGAATTTTCACTTTGAATTCCAAGTTTGTGGAAAAGCATATGCCTAGGAGATTTCCTTATGCACAAGGAAATTATAAACATTTCTACAACCAATAATAACATCCAAGTGGGACTCCTTCTCAACCTCAAGACTATTATCAACAATAATGGCAAAACCCACAGTTGTGGGAGATGCCATCACTGAATGAGCAATATCCCTATTATAAACCCCATACATGTGAATAAAATGGTGTAGAAAAAACTCTTTTGATTCCCTTGTCATCTTTCCTACATGAGGTTTTTATAAGTTTTAGGCCTTGTGGAGACGTCTTGGAGGTCAAAGAGATGTTTTGTCTAAGATCTGGGTTCTTCGTGGAGATTTCTGGGAACTTTAGGAGATGTCTAGGATGTTTGACAATCATCGAGGGTGAGACATTTAATAAGAATGTGAAACATCTTAGTTGAGTGTAAGACATCTTAGAAAATGCCAAGACATCCCAACTCTAGTGAATATTACTGAGGCCAATGTGAGATGTCCTACTTGCATGTTTAGGTTTTTAGTGAGACAACCCAAAAAGGCTAGAGACGACCCAAGAAGGTGGGGAAACTTCTAAAATTGATGTTAAAATTCTAAAAACAACCAAGAGAAGATGGGAAATGATGGAAACAACTAAATATTCTTAACATGAGTTGAGGAAATATTTCTATATGTCTTATCTTCTCTTTATCAATAAATATTGATTTGTTTCATGCTTATATAAAGAGGAGAGTGAGACCATGAAATGTCATGAAGATGTTATGAGATAAGAGCTCAAGGTAAGAGAATATGCATGAAAGAGTTTAAGAGTGTGTCTATTTTTGGCTTGTGTTTGTATCTCTTGTGTGCTTGTGAGTTGAGATCTCAATCCCTGGATGTGGAAGAGACTCTCTATAGGTTGTAACTTGCATTGAGAATAGCCATTGTGTAGTTGTAAAGCCTCTTGCTTTATAGCATTGTTTGAGTGTTATGAGTGTGTTTTGGATTTATTTGTAGGTTGTGGAACCCTATTGTAATCTTCTTTATAATAATTGAAGATAGCCATGTTAACACCAACATTATCCATGAATGGGACCTTATCCTTACTTCCTAGGATGATTGTAACTAAGGATAAACAATAGTTAACTAAAGTTAAGTAACAATGTTCCCATAGATTATTGTTATCAGATCTGTATAGCCTAGGATTTCCTAATGTAGGATTCTCATTCGAATGAAACATGCTCTTTGCAGGAATAGAGAAAGCACAAATTGCTACTGCCATTGTTGCTTCTACTCCTATGGATTTCCATGATCCTTCTTGCTCTTTCCCAATATTCCATCCACAGCTAGTCTTTGAAGGTAAAATAGGGCCACGATGAAGCTCACAACCTTAAGAAAATCCTAGCAGATCACAATCTCATCATAGCACTACATAGTAAGCTTTGAAATTTCAATCCCCTCAGCCTTAGAAGCCTACATCTAGCTTTGAATTTCATCTTGTTCATTTAATCTCTTCTATGTACAAAATTACACCGAGTTATTAGTCATGAATTCTACAAAATCCTCATGCAATTTGCACAACAAAACATAGCCCAAGGACTCTTATTTCATGAACCCTCCTCTTCCTTACTTAATATCAAGATAGGTATAGAATCAAAATCACTCGTTTCAAGTGCAGCAACATGAATTATTTTTAGTGGTAGAAGCTCAATTCCTTAGACTTTGTATGGAAGTAAGGTGATTGCTATTCCTATTGCTTCCACTGAAGCATTTGAAATCACCATCATGGCTCATCATTCTTTGTTGAAACCCTAGTGGAGCAAAAAAATTCTTGATTTTCCCATCACAAGATGGACATTTGATGAGCAATAGGTACCCCACATCCAACTGTAAGAATCACAAGCATTCACACATGATCTAATTGAATTTCATGGATGGGACAAGTTGTGGCATCTAGATTGTTAAGCATTGATCATAGGATATTATCTTCCCACTTGGACTAGTGGTAGCTTTGTCACGTATGGTTTAGTCCAAAGTGAGGCATATGATAAATGATGTTTTTAGGCCTTGATTACTCCTACTGATAAACATAATTCCACTCATTAGTCTAGGCTAGATGTTGTTAGGCCCTGATTACTCCTAATGATAAACATAATTTGGAATCACAAGCGTTCATGCATGATCCAGTTGAACTTTGTGGATGGGATGAGTTTTAATAGCTAGATTGTTAAGCATTGATTGCAAGATGCTATCTTCCCACTTGGACTAGTGGTAGCTTTGTCACGTATGGTTTAGTCCAAAGTGAGGCATATGATAATTGATGTTGTTAGGCTCTAATAACTCCTAGCGATAAACATAATTCGGAAAAAAATTTAGTCCTAAGTCTAAGTAATAATAGTAAGGTAAATATACTCTACCCTAGAGCGATGAGCAGCTAGTCCTAGCTTACCGTACATGCTTTGGGCTCATGTAACCTT
>MNCI01003375.1:67206-179263 GCA_015680685.1 Gnetum montanum | reverse complement strand
AACTGAGAGCCTGACATGTGAGTATGTCATGAGCATGGATGAACTTGATCAAGTTCATCGCCAAATCTCTAAAGATAAAAATGATGATACCCATTGGGAAGAGTTGGAAATTCTTGATAAATTTAAGTAAGAGCCCCTTGAATTGAAAACATTACCAGCTAGGATGGAATATGTATTTCTAAAAAATAAGAAGTTGGTTATAATCAATGTAAGACTTGCTCCAGAATAGAAAGAGATGTTGTTGAAGGTAGTTGAAAGATGGTCAGCAGCTTTTACTTGGTCATATCTTGAACTCACAAGGATTGACCCTAGGATATGCCAACATTTCATTTACACTAACCTAACCATGAAGCCAAAACAACAATTGCAGAGGTGGTTGAACCCCAAATTGAAGCAAATCATCAAAGAGGAAATTGAGCAACTCCTCAAGGCAAGGTTCATTTATTCCATTGCCAATATTGAGTGGGTTAGCTTTCTTGTAATTATGCCAAAGAAAGATGGCAAGTGATAGGTCTTCATTGATCTCAAGCTACTGAATACGGCAACATTGAAGGATCACTTTCTGTTGTCAATTGTTGACCAAGTGTTCAACAAAAGATTAGGGTATTGCTACTACAGCTTCCTAGATGGTTATAATGGCTATAAGTAAATTCAAATTACACTAGAGGACCAAGCAAAGACAATGTTCATGAGTCCCTAGGGAACTTTTACATATCCTAACATGTCATTTGTTCTATGTAATGCTGTTGTCACATTTCAATGCTTAGTCCTAAGCATCTTTCAAAAGCAGATTGGTAGTGGTGTGGAAGTCTTCATGGCTCACTTCTCCACCTAGGGAGCTACATTTGAGCAAGCCCTAGACTACCTTGAGCAAGTGCTAAAATAGTGTGTTGAAACCAACTTGTGACTTAATTGGCAAAAATGTCACCTCATGGTCTAGAAGGGCATTGTACTAGGGCATAGAATCTCATAAGTAAGAATTGAGGTGGACCTTGAAAAAATAAGGGTCATCCAAGGAATACCCCACTAGCTAGAAATAGTTAAAGATGTTTGATCATTTCTTGGATACACTAGCTACTACCAGCGATTCATAGAGAATTTCTCTAAGATCACAAAACCGTTGGTTGGGCTAACAAAGAAAGATGCTTCTTTTTTCTAGACCCCAAAATGTGAAAAAGCATTCCAGTAACTAAAAGAAAGGCTAGTAGAAACTCCAATTCTATAAGCACCTAATTGTTCTAGACAGTTTCATATCATGACAAATGCATCAAATTATGCCTTGGGAGATGCGTTGATGTAGTTAGATGATAAGAAATGTCCATGCTACATCCACTATGCCAGTTGAAGCATTGTGGATGCACAATTGAATTACACCACCATAGAGAAAGAATTGATGACTGTTCTATTTGCTATGGAAAAATTTAGGTACTATGTGCTTGGATATTAGGTGTTTGTGCACACTGATCATATTGTCATCCGCTTCCTAATGAACAAGCCAACGATGAACTCCTATGTCATATGGTAGTCGATGATCTTACAGGAATTCAAAATTACAATAGTAGATCGAAAGGGCACTAAGAATGTGGTCACTAATCACTTATTTTAGTTGTGATGGGATGACAAAGAGGAAGAAAGACCATTATCTAATACATTTCCTGATGAATTCCTCTTTGTTGGGGCTATAACTAAAAATAAGCCCAATGAACCAAAATGGTATCATAACATTCTCACCTATCTTCTCACTTAGGAGATGCCACAAGGGTTGAACCACTAGAAGAAATAGTATTTTCTTCACTAGGTAAAGCACTTCATGGAGATCAATAGACACCTCTACAAGGTGTGTGCCAATGGCCTAGTTCATTGTTGTGTCCCTGATGCTAATCAACTATGCATTCTCCAAGATGCTCATGAACATCCTTGTGGAGGACACTATGCTAGGAGACACAAAACCATTAAAATCCTAATGGTAGGGTACTACTGGCCAATACTCTTCAGGGATGCTCACCATTTCATCTGCTCTTATGAACGATGCCAATGAAATGTTGGAATGACTACTCAAATGGAGGGACCTCAACAATGGATTCAACAATTAGAACCATTTGACAGTTGGGGAATTCACTTCATGGGTTCCATCATGCCCATGTCAAATGGAAAGGTGTACATCATAGTCATTGCTGACTATTGTACAAAATGGATAGAAGTAGTAACCATCATCGACTATACATCCTCTACTACTACTCAGTTTGTACAAAAAAATTGTTATAAACAAGTTTGGTGTGCCACGTGCATTAATTTTTGATAATGGAACTCATTTTACAGGCACTACTTTTCAAAAGCTCATGAAATGCTTGGGGGTTTAACATAAACTCACAACACCTTACCATCCCCAAGCTAATGGTCAAGCTAAGGTTAGTAATAGGAAAATCATAAGAATACTAACAAGAACTATTAGCAAGTATAGGAAGGATTAGAGCACAAAACTTAACAATGCCCTTTGGGCCTACTACTCAATTTGGAAACTTCCTATAGGCTACTCTCCCTATGAGCTTGTGTACAACAAACTACCAATACTTCCTATTCAATCTAAACTTTGTACACTTTCAATGGCTTGTGACCTTGACTTTGACTTAAGTTTAACCTAAAAAGAAAGACTAATGAATCTCAACCTACTAGATGAAAATTAATTAGTATCCTTATCATCTAATGAGTTGCACAAGACCTATAACAAAAAGCCTCATGACTTAAAAATTAGAAAAGTCAAATTTCAACTAGGAGACATGGTTCTTTATTGGAATCCCACACATGTACCTTAATGAACTAAGTTCCAAACATTGTGGAAAGGACCTTACATCATTTATGAAACTTTTCCTTTAGGGGTCATGATAATCTATAAACCTAAGAGCCCAACCAAGAAATAGTTGGTCAACATCCAAAAAATTAAACGTTTCCATGATCATATGTCAACTAACACAACAAGCACCTCATCTGATACACAACCACACTCCATATTTTGGATCTCCTACTTTCAACTTAGTCATGGGGGAGATGGCCAACCATGCTAATCATTTAAGTGACTCCTTAGTTTTTCAAACTTTTTTGTTTTACACATTTATTGTTTTATAACTTTTTGTTTTACACATTTTTTATTTTACATCTTTTTGTTTTTATGTTATTAATTTTTTCTAATTTTTGTTTTACACCATCATTAGGACATTTAATATTTCTTGAACATTTTACACTTTCTTTTATATTTTCTTTTATTTGGTGTGATTCTCTAACTTTTTGTTAATAAGTGTCAGGTACATTATTAATGTGTTACTTGATGGTGGTATGTACTATTTTTGCTATTTGATTGTTGGTGTCTGGTTTCTAGCTTTGAATTTCATTACGAATAATTAGGACATAGTTTTTTTTCATGTAACAGGCTATGAGTCCACAACATCCACCCATCCACATACTCTATGGTTTTCCTTATGTTGGAAACATGCAGTCCCTTTTTCATTAATAAAACTCTAATAAATTTGTGACTTTGGTAGTTTCTAGAATTGAGAAGGATTCAAAGGTTTGAACAAGGTGTGGCTTCAAGGGGATTTGGTATTCTTTGTGCTTTTCTATTTTCCTAGGTGCATATGTATTTCCATGAATTTCTTACTATTCCATGCCAATCAATAAAGGAAGTTGAATAAGTCCTTGCATGGTGAGGTTCTCATTAGAAATAAAAACAATGAGAATTCAAAGCACACCCCTTGGACAAAATAAATGCATACGTCCTTGCATGGTGTGGTTCTCAAAAAAAAAGAAAAAAAAAGATGAGGATTCAAAGCACACCCCTTGGATAAAATAAATACATGTGTCTTTCCATGGTGTGGTTCCCATTTCAAAAATAATAATGAGAATTTAAAGCATACCCCTTAGACCAAATAAACATGATACAAGCACTAGTTATGGGAATTGTCTCCTTTAACGAAGGCCCTTCATCACTTCCTACTTCTTCTTTAATAAGGAACGATGGTTATTCTATGGGAGCACTCTTGTATGTCAGGGGGATGAATTGGTCTTAGAATGTCAATGTGAAGTCACTAAAAGTGATTGGTCTTGGTCCAGACTATGGATGGATCCTATCAAGTCATTTAACCACAAAACCCACAAGGAACTTCGTGTGACCATAATTAGAAACTCCATTCCACTCTCTCTCTCTCTCATCCATCCATGCTTTCCATCTCTCACATCATTGCCAGTTTCATATTTTGGTTTGATGTCCTAGTTTGATGTGTCAAAATTCTTAATTAGTTACTTCCAGGTTTTTTTACATAACCTTCTATAACCATTAATCATCCATGGGGTCTACAGACTCTTTAGTTTGACATTATGCAAGGGCATAAAAGACCTGTACCTACTTTGGGGAGGACCCACTTGCATATCTTTTTATTGGGTTAGTTAAGTTCTTTGCCCTTAGACACTCTTACAATCAAATCCTTTCTATCTACCCCATCAATGACATCCAATTGTACACATCTTCACAATAGTTTTTAGTGTGCTTTTCTTTTTATTATTGTGAATTATTATATCCTCTTCAAATATTTCCTTGTATTGAACTTTCTCAAATTTTATGGACCGCTTAATTTAATTAACCCTATCTGTCAGCCTTCCTACTAACACTACTCAAAGAACCAATCAACTATAATCACAACCTAGCTAAGTGTAACCATTGATGAGACAAGGCATTTAATAGTTATGTGTTACACATTGCATACTAATTCATGATTTTGTTGTGATTGTAGTGGAAAGCATGGATTGGTGGCGGGACTATCTTCACCAAGGATGATGCAGCAGGAGCACATAATGAGGATTGTTCATGATCATGGGATCTCTTCTCTCTCTCTCATTCTTCTGCTGCCAAGAGGTGTTGGATGTCAATATTCTCCAGGGTGTTCACTCCTCTTCTCATGAACACCAAATTTTGTAAAAAGTTGTAATTCCATACACTTGGGCACTCAAAGTTTGTATGTCTATTTCATCTAAGTCAGTTTGTATAAGAGTCAATAATTCCATACCTACCCAATATGTTATGTTGTAAAAGACTTGTTCCTTCTCTTCCTCACTTGAGGATGAGTTTTCATTCAATCATCGGGGTATGATGAAACATATTTATTGTTGGCCTCAACGTTGGGGTCTTGATGCGATGTCGCATAACCAATGTTAGGGCATCTACCCTAGGTCCATAAATAATATGCCTAGGCTCCCATTTTAAGTTAGTTTTCAGTTTAGTTTTCAAGTAGAGTAGTGAAGTTCTTGTTGTTTCTTTTTCTCAAAGTTAGAATATTTTCTAAGTGCCCATAGAAGGAGTCTAAGTGTGTATGGTTCTTTGTTTGAGTGCTAATATACCTAAGCACAATAGTTTGATGAGAATAAAATGAGCTCTTTTGATAATCCTTGTAGCACTAAGAAAAGATTAATATTTTCCTTAATGCATTTTACTCTCTTGTTCCTTACTTTAATGCACTTGATTAAGCAATTTATTTCCAGCAGTTAATGAACACAAGCATGACCAATTTGATCATTCATATAGTACTTGGTAACCTAGCAATGCTTAAAGTTTGATAGCCCAGTAGTGCTATATCTGTTCAGGATGTGTTCAAGAAAGTGGGGCAGTTACTTGTGTTAGGCTAGCTAGGCAATAAACATTAGTTTTCAATGTACTCTACCTTTATTCTTGTTGTAGGTGATTACATCCATAAAATATAAAACAACAAAAATTCATATGCCTCAATTACACTTAAACCATGCCTTTGAGCATCACAAGTGTAGTTGTGAAAACAACGAACATTTTCAATGTCATTTCACTTCCTAGAGAAACTAGTGTATGAGATAACTATAGGTCCATGGAATTTGACCGGATTTCACGTAACACCTTAGTGATTCATATGGTTGGGCATAGGGGTACCTTGCCACTCATCACTTACGTACCATGAAATGGAGTTCATTGATTGGTATAATATGATCAATCCCAAAATTTCAATCTTTCTTAGAACTCAAGAGCTAAGTTTCTTGATTTTGCCAAATGAGAGGTAGTTCATTACTAAAGAGTTTTAGTAATTTTGGCTCTCAATAGAAGTCATGGTAAATGAGAATGGTACTATAACTGAAGGACCATGGCCACTATTGTTGAAGCCACAATTGGAAGACACCACCTCACTTTTAGAAAATCAAACATTTCGATAGCCTTGGGATTACTATTAGATAATGAGAGGTTCTATGTGACTAGTGCATTACTAATACATTTGATTATGGTCCTTTGATGTGCAAGGAAGTTAAGTATAATGTCATTCCACTACAATGGAAAATGCTACATCATGTATTTGATGACCAATTTGATTCCATCATCACATAATAGCCACATCATAGACCCTGGGATGTAATTCATAGAAGCCATTATAGAGAAGAAGCCTCTAAATTACACCTTCACTTGAATGCATTTTTTGTAGTAATAATTGCACATTGAGAAGCTTGCTAGGAAGGAGTAGCAAGTTCATGTTTTTTTTAATTTGCAATGCATGCCCTATTATGCTACAAGGAAGTTTTAATTTCAAATAGGGCTAAAATTTGGAATATTAAGTGGGAAATAATAGGACATTTGGCCTACCTAGGAATTACCCCATTAACAATGAGGTTGCTACCAACACTAGAATCCTATCTATTAGAATAATAAATGAGCACCACTTCGACAAGTAGGTTCATTTCATGTAGATTTTGGGTGTCCTATCTAGCATGTAGAAAGAATTCTAAAAAGGACAAAGGGAAATCTAGGTGCATTTTGATGACATGACCACACAATGGAATGCATTATAGAATTTGTCCAACTATCCAAAATATGTTAATACATCATCCTCTAATGAGAAGAACATTGAAACTTTTAAGGTAACCTCTAGATGAGGAAGTAGTGAAGATCAAATGAGCAACGATGTGTTAAATGTTAAATGTTACTTTGCTTATAATAGTTGTGGGGCTAGAAAGGCATCTTGTACGTCTATTTTTTTTTTTTTTTTTTTTTTTTTTTTGTGGATAACTTTGTCTTATCAATTGATGTGCAAATGGTTTGCTCTTAAATCCTATGAACTACTAAATCATTTTATGTTGCTTACTATGAGAAGTAATTTTTCTTAATAAAAGGAATGAATAGTAAATTATAAAGTTGATTGTATATGTGCTATTTGATTTATAAAATGATATTCTTATGTACATCATAATGTTTTGTTAAGAACTCTTCCCTACTCACAAGTAGTAACTTTTTACTTAATGGAAATGTAAGTCTTATTTATGTTGAACCTGCCAGCCTTGAATTCTTAGTTTTGAGCTAATTGTTAATTTTTGGAATTATCAATACATGATGATCATACTTCATATTTCATATTTTTTTCATCTAAGACTAGAAAAATACTAGTTTAAGGTAATGATGAGCCTCATAGTGATGTGCAGTTCATAATAACAACAATCTTAAATTTTTACAATTTAATAACATTATAAGAACTATATGGAAAGAAATTTGGTAACTTATGTATACAACTTAATCTTAAAACTAATGGCTCAAATTGGTAGTTAGTGTAGGTAATGACTAGTCACTAGTTGTTCCAAATACAACGATCCATAGCAACATGAAATTTTTGAATTAGAACTAGTTGATAACTACTCTAGGTTACAGAGCATACAGTGACGTAAGTTTGAGGCTTAAATAATGAGTTGATAGCCTCTTTTATCGAATTCACTAGGTATGTACAAAGAAGGATGGAACAACCAATGCTAGATGGATGAACAAATAGATACATACCAACAATTTCAAGCCTAAAAAATCTAACAAGAAAGAATATGACATGTTGTGACTAGTTCATAAGATTATGATGATCAATGATACTAAAATTAGAATTACAACTAGTCACTAGATGTTTCATAGCTAGCTACTACTAATGACCTAATCTAAATGTATCATTTGTATTTTTTTAACCAATAGCTAGTTGTCCCAAGTTCAGCTATGGCTAGTGATCCTTTATAAATTTAATTTTCATCATTACCTCAAGGACTTTTGGATCCCTTACACTTTCTTCCTTAGAATCTTTAACTTATTCCACCTCCTTATTTTCAAGAGAAGCTAAAGCTATGTTGAATTAAATGGTGTATGAGATTGAAGCTCCAAGCTATGGATGTCCCATTAGCAACTTCACTCAAAAACTCTCTACAAGAATGTAAGGTGTGAGTCCTTAGCTTGTGTAGTGGCATAGTTTTCCATTCGATTAATATAAGGTTTAGGATCTGACTTATGGTTATTGTAGTTAATTACTAAATTTTATTATCATGTTCTAGTCACATGATTGATAGGTAACAACCATTTATTGGAAACTATTGGAACTAAACAAAGGTACTTGATGAGTCCATTGGTCCATTGATTTGTCTATATATGTTTTACTCATTTTACCCTTGGCTCTCAGATATGAGTCATAGGTCCATCACAAATGAGATGACATCCTACAATATCTAATGCACCTAACCTAGTTTAG
The DNA here is from genome assembly GCA_015680685.1 of Gnetum montanum. Classification (NCBI taxonomy): domain Eukaryota; kingdom Viridiplantae; phylum Streptophyta; class Gnetopsida; order Gnetales; family Gnetaceae; genus Gnetum; species Gnetum montanum. Next base: position 170,714 of record MNCI01003375.1, on the reverse strand, counting down.
ATTACACTCATCAACATATTTCATGTAAGGCATGAAGATATAGGAGGAGCTAGTAAAAGCCCAATCCATGCACTATAATACTTTGGCATATGTGGATAAATTAAACTAAAATTTTAGAGACCTAAAGATCCAAGGACCATTAAATAGCTCATTCTAGAAGCAATTTGAAGAATACAAAAATGTAATTTTTGCATTTTTAAAAGGAGGAAAGCAAGATATAAAGGAATTTTTGTTGCTAAAAAATTCTACATATCTTCCACCTACCATAGATAACGTTATACAACTGCAATTAGTAGAAGAGAAAAATAAAGATTTATAGCATAGCATGATCTCAATAATTAAATATCTAAACAAGGTGAACCATGTAAAGAAATTCACATTAGAAAGCCTTGCTTCAATTACGAAAAATGTTAATATTAATATTGAAACCAAGGAAAATTTTTAGAAAGAGAATGAGACAACTCTAAGTGATCTAAAAGCTAAAAAGAAGATCCATTAATTACTTTAGCAAGTAAAACCATCATCAAATTTTGTGCAGATTGCTACATAGGTTCATAAGCTCTTAAATGTTTTAATTAATAATAATATAACTATTCTAATTCCTCCTTTAACCATAAATTAGGTTGTACTTAAATAGGTAACTACAATAAAACTAAAGATCATGGTCTCTACATCTTCTTACCTTGCATCTTCCTCTTCTACTCCCCCTCAATCTTTCATAGTTGTAAAGGAAGTATCTCAACCCCCTTCTTTTCAAATCATGGAGGAGTCAAAAAATCGATGATGATTCTAAACTCTATGAATTTGATGTTATGTTAGATTTTAAGCTTGATAAATAAAGTAATGAATGATCTTCAATAGGTTTTGTTAAGTGATAACTTTTGAAGATCTGTGGCTTCTTGTGATTTTCTATCTCAATTTTGTTATGTATTTACAATGTATTATGTTATCCACATCTCCAAGAGAAATATCAACTAAAATATTTTTTCAATAGAAGTTTCTTTATTGTCTATTTTAAGGAGTAAATGTTATATTAAAGATATAAATAAGAAAGTTCAATAAATAGAAAATCATAACCTTCAAAATGAATGTTAAAAGTTCTAATAAATGGGTTTGCTAGCTTAAAAAAATATATAAGTTTTATATTATACTCATACTTGCTAAGATTATAAATGTGAATAGAAGAGGGAACTTCAATTAGCACAATTTAGGTTTCCTTTAATTGTGATATTTATGCATATAATTTTTTAAGCATCATATCATCATCATCCTAGTCTTGTTCCAATAAAATGTGCTTAGCCACATGAGTTATTTTTCTTCATTGCCTCTATAGAAAGCTAGATCTTTGTTTATTTACAATTTCTTCAAATCATCTTCATTCATTTTTCATATGTCTTCTTTAATCTTTCTTTTGGTGGCTTTCTTGAAATAATAATCTAATAACATTTATTTATAGACTCCTTGTCAAATCTTCTTTGCACATGTCCAAACCATCTAATCCACCATTCCTATAGCTTATCTAAAATAGAAGCCACTCCAAGTCTATCTTTGTTATATGTGTTATGTAGTTTATCTCTTCTAATAACATTCAACATCCATCGAAGCATTCACTTTTTTTGCCACACTAATTTTCTATCCATGCCTCTTTTGTATTGCCCAACATTTAGTATCATATAATATAGTTAGCTTAATTGCTATCCTATAAAATTTACCCTTAAATTTTATTGGTATTCTTTTATCACATAGAACACCACTAACTCATCCTCATTTTGATCATTTTGCCTCAATTCTATTTCTTATAGCTTTATCAATTTTACTATATGATTGGAGGATTGATCCTAGGTATCGAAACTATTTGTAATGAGGTAGTTTTTTGCCTTGAATTATTGTTTCTATTTCACCATTATTTATACTATTATTAAAATTACATTCCATATATTTTATCTTACTTCTACTAATTTTTAAACCTTTTGATTCTAGATCATATCTCTGCTTCTCCATTTTAGAACCAATATTTTCTTGAGCTATATCCACCAACATATGATCATCCATAAATAGCATACACTAAGGGATTACATCTGTATCTACTTTGTTAATTCATCCATAATAAAGGCAAATAAGTATAGATTAAGTGCACACCTTTGATATAAACCTACTATGACTAGAAAGTCATATGTTATCCCATAAATTATTCTAATTTTAGTGGTAGCTCCTTCATATATGAATTGAATCACTTTAATATATTTATCAAGGATGTTTTTCCTCCACAAGCTACACTAGATAATATGTCTAGATGCTTTATCATATCATTATTCTAAGTTAATGAAGATCATATGTAGATTTGTTCTATGTTTTCTGAGTTTCTCCAACAACCATATCAAGAAAATAGCCTCTATAGTAGGTCTCTCTCACACAAATCCAAACTGATTTTCTGATATTATTGATTCAAGTTTGACATGATACTCTATAACTCTCTCCCAAAGCTTCATAGTATAGCTCATTAATTTGATCTTTTTATAGTTTGTACAATTTTGTAAATCTCCTTTATTTTTATAAATGGAAACAATAAAGCTTTTCCTCTAATTTTGGACATTTCTTCATTCTTTAAAATTTTGTAAAATAATTGTATCAGCCAAGAAACTCATGTATCTCTCAATACTTTCCAAGCTTCTATAGGAATGTTATCTACTCCAACAGCATTTCCATTTCGCATTTTTAACAAGCTTGTCTTCACGTCACAGAAGGTAAGTTCATTAAATAAAATAAAATTTGGTTCTTCTTCTTGGATGTATTTTCTTAGAAAATCTTCATTTAATAATTCTTGAAAATAATGTTTTTACTTATCCAAAATTTTATTGTCTTTTATCAAAAAATTTTCATCTACTTCCTTGATGCATTTGACATAATCAATATCCTTACATTTTTTTGTTTTATATTTTTTCCTATTTATAAATAAATTTATCTCCTTCCTTTATTTTTAATTTCTTATAAAAGTTATCCAAGTTCTTAGTTTTGACTTTAGCTAATACTATAGTTTCCACCTTTGCCATTTTGTGTAATAGATTATTTTCTTGGCTATTACTTGACTACTATGCCTTAAAGCATTTTTTCTTGCTTTGGATAGCATATTGCATTTCATCACTCCACCATCATATCTCTTTTAGGATGTACATTTTGACTTTTTTTGCACTCAAAATGTTATTTCTAATTTTCTAAATGTAACTTTTCATTTGATCCCAAATTAAATTTGCACAGCAATCCTAATTAGAGGTGCCTTCGTAAAGCAATTGTTCTTTGAATAAGATGATGTTATCTTCCTTCAAATTCTAACATTTATTGCATATGGTCTCTTTTCTCATCCTACCATTAAAAGCTTTGTGTGGCTAAATCCATGACCATTAGTTGATGCTAGGCTACAACACATTCTCCAAGTATAACCTTGCATTCTTTGCACATGGCCTAGTCTCTTTTTTACAACAAGAAATAATCAATTTTTCCTTTATCCATACCACTCTTATATATAATTAAACGTTCTATCCTTATATGTGTCTTGTCCCAAGCCTAGATATAAAATAAGAAGTGTTAGCATCAAGTTGATAGTTGGCTGTAAAACTTTGCCAAATCTCATGGATGAGTTCTTTTTCAAACTTTAATTTTTCTAACATAAATATAAGATTAAAGGGAAGCAAGTTTAATGATCTAATAAATCCCTCCGTAATTTTTATCTAAACAAAGATGCTTGGATGAGAATTTTATAGCCATAGACAAGTTTTTATATAACGTAAAATTCAGATCTTATTAGATAATTTTTCTACATTAAGTTTGAGGAAAAGTGTTAAGGATTTTATGTTAAACATCAACCTCCACATGAGTGATACATACCTATTTATACAACTATGATGGTTTATATAATCAAGACTAATTATATTACTGTATGATTAGTTTATGACTATTACCTAAAGATGTATCCCTTGCTTGATTGAGCCTTAAAAAAGAAGTCACTATGAAAATTTCACACACACTTCATAGTGTGATGTATGGACCCAAACTATTGACTCCAATCCTTACAATTATTAATTGTGATCTTCACTCTTATTTCTAACTTATCTATATAAAAATCTCTATCTCAGTATCTTTTTCTTTACATTGTATCTCACTATATTAACTATTTGACTTCATAACTAATGTTATCTTAATATATGATTAGATATTAGCATGACATTTGCATATAATTTCCTAGTATATGATGTTCACATTATTATATACATGCTCATAGGATTGTTTGTGGATCAATGTGAGTTATATTCTTTTTATTTCATTATAATTTTCATCTCCATAAACTTTTATAATCATGTTTTGCATGCTTATATTATTTATTAATATTTTATCAATTCAACTTGATTAAACTCATCCTGGAATCCTCAAATTCCTAGTAGTGAGAAGATGCATGAGCAAAGGCATCACTTAGAAGAATAGGTTGTTACACATAATAACCATATGAATCAAATTACCTATAAGGATAATAGTGCATAAGTGGTGGCATCCTCCATGACAATGGATTTTATCACTACTATTAGTTTTGCTCTTGAGAGTGAGAAGAAGCCCCACTTGGATAATATTATTGTTGTTGGTAGAGTTATTTGTAATTGCCTTGAGAATAAGGAAATATTCTTGGCATCTAGTTCTTGATGAAGTTGGGATTTAAAGCATATGCTCCTAATTGTTACAAGTGTATCATGATGGGGCAACATCCTTTGGAATGTACATATTGGTATAAACTGCACTTATCTTCCCCTTCTAAGTTGAAATTAGAAACCTCTTTAATTTCAATAGCTTTTTCTTTCTTCTTATACATGTCTCTTCTAGTTTCTTTCTTCTTCTTCTTCTCTTTTTCAAGTTCTTTTTTTATATTTTTTTCTATTATTTTCAATGTGGTTGTAAATTTCTCATCCACAAAGTTCCATACTTTCTCAACCTTGGCCACTATCTTTGATATATATATTTTGGATTAGCTAAGTTTTTTTTGGATTTCTTGTTCCATTAAATCTTTTTCTTTCCTTATCTCACAAATATGCACATCCCTCTTATAAAGAAATAGATCTCCATTGCACCTATCTACACTTTTCCTCTTCTTGACTTCTTCTTCCTCTTTAGTTACCTCATCAATGATCTTATGGATTCAATTCAATGGGTTCACATTTGTTATAATCTTCCTTGGACATACATCCTAAGAGTCTCATGTGTTTTGTTCTGTAGAACATTTATGATATGTCTTAATTATTTCTATTAAGAGAAGCCATGGACTAGGAATCTATGTAACACTAAATATTATATACCTAAGGATACCTTAAGGGATTCAAGGTTCCCTTATCTCCATCCTTGAATCTACTTTCTCAAATTGGATATCCTTTAGTAAGTGTAGTACTTATCATTAGAAAGCTCCAACATTATGCTTCATTGGCAAATGGAATCTAGTTCTAAGGATCTATATTAACATTAAGCTTTCTTGATAAGTGTCCTTGGAAATAACTTGAGCTTATGTCATTTGTTTTAAATGTTTTGTAAGGTGCACACATCATGGAAGACTTGAAAATGATTTTGAAAATCTATATTATTGCCTTCCTCAAATTGAGAAATGTTGTTCATGTTTAACACCTTAATGTGCCTCTTCTTCTTATGACTGGTTGGAATGCAAATAGCCTCCCTAATATTAATCATGATTTTAGTAGCCAAAAGGAATTCATCATAGTCTTCATCATGATCATGACTCCCTTTATGTTCTCTTCCATGCCTTCTACCATGTCTATGGCCTCAATATCTTTCTTTATTTTCATTTCCATTTCTTTCTCTATCTTCATCACTATTTGTACCAAGCTATCTATCCTAGTTTCTTCTTCCATCTCTAACAAGTTGTTGATCTTATCCCCTATTTGCAGTCCCATCTCCCAATCTATGTTCATCCTTGTTAAAGCTAGACAATGAGGATGATAAAGAGAATGAAAAATTAGAATATCCATGTTGATTTTCTATCCTTTCATGATCCCTCTGATTGTCTCTTCTTTTCCTACTAGAGGACCTAGGCTTAAAGGTCTTCTACATGTTGGATCCTATTCCACCTATTCTTTAGTTACTTGCTAAGGCAAAACATAGTCAACGATTACTAGTTTCATCAATGTTAAAGATAGAAGGTTATTAATGATTGGATCTTCTTGTTTGCTAATCAATGTTCTCCTTTTCTAATTGAGATGTCAAGGAAATGTCAATGTGCTTACCCTTAGCAAATTCATATTAAACATCCATGAAATAATCTAGGCTATGTTAGGCTTTTATGGGCTTTTATCATCTAGACATTTCATCAAGTACTTTGTACTGATTTACAATAGGTTCCACCCCTTTCTTAATCAATGTTATGGTGAGCATTGATGGACCTCCATTATCAAGTAGCAACATAATGTTTTCTTAGAGGTTCTAACATCTCATTTGTTCATCCTAATGGAAGACAAAGGTGAATTTGAAATAGTAGGAATCTAGATAATGGTGAATGACTTTCATTTGATAGAGTACATTAGCATCATTATTATAATTGGTCCTATAGCTATCATTTATAGTGTTATTAGTAGATGGGAAATCAACCCTATGAGAATAAGAAATAATCTTAAGATTATTGTTATATTAGAATGTGTCTAGGTATAAGCCACTTGAATAAGATAGACAACTAGTTTGAATCCAAACTATGGGCACTCACTAACTACTACTAAAATTGTTAAATAAAATTGACAAAGTCTAGCTACAATTATGACTAAAAGATGCATTCAATGTGATAGTTAGGCAATATTAAGAGCCAAAACCATCCTTCGATACATTGCATCAGAACCTACAATATGATAGCTACAATATCATATATATAATATCCTACTTGAAAAATTTATTATTTATCAATTCAAAGTCTAGTACTATAAGCACATTACTTCTTACATCATAAATAAGTTTAATACAAATAACATCCATTGATGTTTATAACTCCCACACATTATGAGAATGACTCCACTAGTCTTGCCACATGCATAAAAATAATAAATGAGAAAAACATAAGGTTATAAACCTTAGAACATGAATATATATGCACCAAACATGGAACTAAACCACATGACTTCATAACTTTAACTAACATACCATGGACTAAGTAACATGAGGATTATAAACTACTATATCTATGTTATTTTATGGTTTTTTAAACCTTTACCATTGGCTTGTGAGCCTTTTACAGGTTTTACAAAATTAGGCTAAAGTAGCCTTTGAAAAATTTAATTAAAAAATAATAAAAACAAAATTTAAACATTTCCAAAAATATTAACAACATTGGCAATGATGGACCAAGTTGAAGAGGCTGATTAGGTGGATTTTTTTAAGGATGAGAAGTGTAAAAAGAATATTCATATTATGGGGTAGTAGGTTGATGATATTTGGAAGGATAATAATAATGAGTTGTATGGGTAGCAAGACTAGTGGAAGAAACACATTTTTGTAAATAATAGCCATAAGAATCCATCTAGTGATAAGAATATTATTTTCTAAATGGTGGCATCCCCCACGACTGTGGGTTTGGATACTACAATTGATATTACTCTTGAAGTTGTAATAATGAATTATTTGAATAGTACTATGGTTAATTGGACCTCTTGTAATTGCCTTGTGGATATAGCAACATTTTTAACATCTACTTTTTTATGAGCTTTGGATTAAGGGCATAGTTGTGTGACTCTTGCACTAAGATAATCATCTAGAACATGACTGGAAAATCCCTTTTGGATGTTTATATTAATAGACTTTGTAGTCATCATTCCTATTTGAATCAAAATTAGACACCTTCTTAACCACACCCACGTTTTCTTTCTACTTATAGAAATCCTTTTTCTTTTAATTTTCTTCTTTCTAATTTACTACTACTACTTTTACCTCTTTACATTCCAACATGATTCTTAATGTGTTTGTAATTTTTTTAATAACCACATCTTACATTTTATTGATCTTAACAAAAATTTCAAATTAATATTTGTATTTGGAAAAGCCTTTTATTGAATCATCTCTTATAATGATTCATATTAAATATCACATGTTCTAACTTCTTTTTTCTTATGGATGAGTCCTTGTTATATTCTTCTACATTCCATGGTTTCCTTAATTTTTCTTTTTTTTCCACTTAATCAATTAGATTTTTCACTCAATGAACATTTAATTCTGAGTCTTCCTTGAACATAGACTCTAAAAATTTCATGAGTCTTATTCTATAGCCAATTGACAATGTGGCAAATTGGCTCCTTCTAGGAAAAGTCATGGTCTAGGCATAGTGAAACAATGAGTAATAGCTATTCAAGATTGCATATTAGTTATTTATGAGTCTTGCACTTCCACCCTTGGGTCTATTTCCTTAAATTTCACACTCTTACATATGTCTAGCATTTGTTATTGAATACCTCTAGCATAGTGCTCTATCTATGGATGAAGTTAGACTCCAATGATCTACACTAACTCTTCACTTAATTGGTCAATGTTCATGTAGGAAACACATAATATCTTTTATCTAGATCGCATTCTTGGTAGCTAAGAATGGTTCATCCTCATTATTAGGCATGGTAATTTTTATATTTGAATCATGCTTGTCTCACTAAAGATCATGTTTTGGTTTCCTTTGATCCATTCTCCCTACTATTGTTAGCAAATTTCTTTTCATCCTTCTATGTTCTTCTTCATAGTCATCAAACAAGGAGGAATCATTAGAGGATGCATGTCAACTTTGCCTTCTCTTGAAATCCATATTGTAACATTCCATTTTCAGATGTCATGAAAAATGTCAAATATTTGTAACATTCAACATTATGCATAAAGAAAAATAATAAGGAAAATATAGAAGAAAAATGAAAAGAATACTTTATTAACGTGGAATAATGTATATGGGGCATTCTCTGAGAGTTCCTAAGGGTTATCTTCCTTCAACATCTTTCTCTTAGAGACAATCCAGTACTTCCACCATAGTTAGACCTACAATGAGCTAGAAGGGATTGCCAGTCACCTTTCTATGTTGCTTTACCTAACATATGTTACTCACCTTTACTAGCTTTGCAACCCCTTACTAATATGACCTTTAATGCATAGGTACAAATACCTTAGGTTAGACTCCCAAAGATCACCTTAAGAGACATGCCCATTATTACAATGTGTCCTTTCAAGTCTTAATTTCAACTTTTCCTTTTAAGTCTTATCACAAAAATTACATTTGTTATGAAGAGACACCATCTTTATTATGGAATGGTACCATTTTAGAATGAAGATGTGACAATCTACCCTCCTTAGGTTTTGTTCATCCTTGAACAAGTTCACATTAATGATCTTTCTCCAACTCCACTATTCCTTCCATGTTCCAATTATTCAATACTTGGATTTCTCCTTATGAAATATGGCTTAATATCCTAATGTTCTCCTACTTATTCTACAAATAAAATATAAGTAAGAAGAACATATGAGAATTATTTTTTATCAATACTTATCTTCATCTATAGATAATGATTAGAGGTGAATTAAAGATCTACCAACCATGAATCATCAATCCTAACCAAGGTTATAAAAAGGGACACTCATATCTAGTTATCCAAGTGAAGGTAGGACAAATCTTTCTTCCCTAATTGTATTACCTAGAAATATTTTATCTTCCTAATTAAAACATAAATTAAATAATGAAACCAAATAGAAAGGTTATAAATGAAAGTAAGATTAAGATACTCCTTGATCTTGATCAATCTTGAGGATCAATGCAAGTAATTATAGTTTTGCCATAATGGGTATATGGTTAGATGGTCTTGTCCACGATGATAAGGCTTGATCTGGCTTCTCAATTTATTCCTTAGTTATTAACTCTAGCAACTTGATAACTTAGAAGAATCAAGCAGTGTACCAAATATAGCCAAGGATCTTAATGAAGAATGATGTTAAATCATCTTCATTAATCATGGCTACATAATTGGTGAATTATGGTTCTTAATGACTATTATCCATCAACATCATCTTTTCTCTAATTCTAGGGGTTGTATTTTCTACTAAAGGTTCAAAGTAAGTGGAATATACACTAGTCAATGGAATCATCTGATGGAAAACTAGAAACATCTTTTTTAATTCGAGTTCCTCTTCTAAGGGTTTTTCTACATGTTCATATTTTAAGAATTGATAAACACTACTTTCGATTTTTACATTAAAATCTCCATAGAGGATTAATGGCACTAGGTTAAGATCAATATGGGTTAGAAATAACTTGTTCTTTAACTTTCCTTAATCAAATAAGCTATTTGACAAAGTCTGACATCTAGACATGTTGATTTGGTAATCAAATTTGAACATAGTAGATGTTGTCTTTTACTAGTTAGGAACCTTGTAAGTACATTATATGTTGCACCTTTATTTTTGTTCTTGGATTTTCTCCTTGATCATTTCTCTTCATGGATATCATACACCTTATTGGAATAAGATTTTGATTCTTCATGATCTTCTACTATATGATCTAGTTATAGGCTAAATTGATGTATATTATTTTAACCATTTTAGTTTACTAACTAATTTCCCAATTGATTGATATGCTGGATAAATAACAATTAGCTACATTACCTACACTCTAAATGGCCTTTCTACCCCCCTTAACACATTAACTCTAACAGTGTAGTAATGATACACTAGGGGTTAGTAACCTAAGACTATCAATTTGCAAAGGCTAAGCACCTAATCTTAAGACCTAAGATGGGCCAAGATCTTAGATTTGTTAGTCCCAATAATTAAATTATTAGGCATGGTTATTCTAACTCAGTTATGATCTCTTAAGGCATGATTTTAGATATCACCTTATTATCATGTATTTAGATAATCAATCTAACCTTACAATTGTGTTTAAAAGGACAAAAAATATTATAAATGACTATTCATATGTTAGAAATGGATATCAAACACCCGAGTTATGCTAAATTGAGCTTCCAATGATCTTGAGGCATAGTTTAAGGAAAATGAGTAAATAATAATTTTCAAAGCTCCATGGGGTATATTTGACTTTGCCATTCTATTTAAAAGGTCAAAATCTACTATAAATGACTCTTCATTTATCAAAAAATGATGTCAAAATTAAAATTTATTGCTTCCAAAGTTCAAAAGTTTGGGCATGAAATTTGAGACCTCTTGAGAGCTCCTCTAGAGGTTACTCATCCCAGTACTACTCCATGGCATGCACCCTTAATTATGAATTTTCATGTCAATAACTATCAACCTCTCAAGTTATCTCATTAGTCAAATTCTATTGCATTTTGAAATTTAAATTTTTTCCCACCCATCAAAATGTCAAATTCAAATTTTTCTATCACCTAATGAATTTTATATTTTTCTATCAATTAACAAATTTTTTAGAATTTCCATCAACTAATGGAAAAATTCTAAATGCCAAAAGATGCTAATTGATGAGCCGCAATATCGCGTCTGCCCCTGCGATATTGCATATATGCGTATGCGATATTGCAATTCGCCACAATGTCTATAAATAAGAGATGACTTTCCCTATTTTAGCATCTAGATTTAGACCCTTAGCTAAACTCTTGCAGTTTTACCTTTCTATAGTTAGAATAATTTCCATGTGCCTACAGTAGGAGTCTTAAAGTGAACGGATCTTTATTCGCGCAAATTGTACCTGAGCACACATTTGTGTACGGCAATAAAGATAAACTTTCTGATAAACCTTGTAGCATGTGGACTAAGCTAAATAGGAATTAATTATTATTAATTGTTTAAATGCTTTCTTAGATAATTAATCTCTCTCAACCCTTGACTCTCATAGTTAAGTGCACTCAGTACGACCGCTTCGAGCACATGTGTAACGCTTGGTAACCCAATAATGAGTAGTGTTTGGTAATTCCAGTAGCATTGCACTAGTTCAAGGTGTGTGCAACAAGTGGGAATGGATACTGGTGCTAGGAAAATTAGAACTTAGTTAGTGAATAGTTAATGAAAGTTAGTCACTTAGTTCTCTTCACCTTTCCCTATTAGCATAAGGCGTTAAAAAGATAAAAGATATAAAAATCATATACCTCAAACTTACTTAACCATACAATCGTGACAATACAAGTAAGTTTGGGAAGATAGTAATTGATTAACCTTAAGTGTTCCATTAGGGCGCGTAAGCACTTAGTCCTTGGAGTTCGACCAGATCATGTGTGAGATGCTCATATTCATATGGTTGAGTGTAGGGGTACCTCGCCACTCATCATTGGTGCCGTTGCCGGGGACTTAGTTGTTTGTGCGCTACGTAGAACATAAGAGATCATTCATATCATTGGGAAGCTAGAATGAACCCTTAGGGTTGATCAAAAGGAAAAAAATAATACAATGGTAAATAGCACACCGAACAAGACAAAAATGTCTTCTTCTTTGCACAAAAGCACTTCACTGCCTAGGAACAACACAAGAGATAGTTGGTGGCACAACACACATAACCAAGATCCGCCAATTCCTCAACAATTCCATGTGGTATATATTCATCACGATGAATATGTACCTGACTTTACCTTTATTCTCCATCAAGACAAAAAAATGCATTGGAGAAACTTGGAGGGTAACATAGTGTTACCTCTAGACATATTGGTCCCCAACATGCTCCTTTGTGCTCTCGCACGAATAGGCATGTCACAATTATACATAGAATATGTTACATGTGATCATGACACAAGGGATTACCATCCCACAAAAGTGCAACGTCAATAGGACTTGCGACAGGAGAGCTACCACGCATCTTTGAAGGGTAAATGGCACCATAACGCTCCGCATGTCTTGAGCAAAATTGAGGGTGGTGAACTAGTTTTAACAAGTTCCTCACCAAATGATGTTCCCCCTCCTAACGATGGTCAGGAGGTGGTGTATTAGAACCTTCACTCCACAATTCACAACCTTGGTTCTGATCCCCACGAACACCAAGTGTTCAACAAGGGAACACAAACACATGATAAGGGTGGGCATTCTGATTGTAACCATGATCCAGGTAGAGACCACTAAAGAGAAGGTAGGAAATATTTCCCTGGCAATGGTTCTCCTTCTTCTTCACCTTCATTGTCACATTCACCCTCTCCTTTAGTATCATGACACAGTCATAAGGAACCTAATCGTGAGGATAAGGGTAAAAAACGTGAGAAACCTCGACGAGAGAGTAGGGAATGAGGACGAGGACATTCTAGAGAATCACGACATAGAAGAAGGAAGAATAAGGAACCATGTAGACATCATAGGTGCTATGAAAGAAATGACCACGAAGAACCCCTACTTGCAACCTAAAGCATGTTAAACATCACGGAGGCTGTAAGAATTTCCACAAGGCACCAAAAAGATAGCAGGATCAAGAGGTTAGACATGAATAACATCCCATGATTTGAGGGGGGATACAACACTGATCCTCAAAATCACTTACAAGAATTTCATGATGCATCTGCCTTACAAAACATCAAGAACGAATGGCAAAAATTAAAGTTGTTCCCAACGACACTGATGAAAGACGCAGAAAGCTGGTACTGATCCTTAGAACTAGAATCCATTCGAAGGTGGAGTACGATGCTAGAACTATTTAATGATAAATATCAAATGTACTCCTTGGTGTCCAACCTGCGAAAGTAAATCTAAGGATGAAAGCAAGGAAATCACGAACCCTTGGATGCTACCATGGGGCATTATTATGCACTATTACATCATAGTCCAAGCCATGGTTACGCATAGCAGGATCAACTACGCCATCTCATAGATGGACATAGGCATGAAACCAAGAGAACCCTTGGAATGTATGCCCAAGGGAGATTATCAGAGCTTAGGTCCCATCAGGTTCATAGATTGTTGGAGCAAGTAGCCAAGGAAAAAGGGGAGCTACATAAGAGAGAAAGTGTAGAAGAGTACAACAACGATCCTTCCCTCCGAAAAAGGGGAGTGAGATTCTGTGAGGAGGACGAAGAGTCACCACTCAAAGAGATGGTGAATAGGAAAACCTTGCAACTCCAGAAATTAACAACAGAAGTGTCGACAAAGGTAGACCAAATTTGGGACTCCTTAGATAGTAGATTTGAAACCGTTCTCAAAATTGTAGAGGGTCTAAGGAGCGAGGTAGTGACTATGATAAGAAGAAAAAGAGGGACATGGACATTGCGATATCGCAACCCACCGCAATGTCTATAAATAAGAGGTAGCTTTCCCTATTTTAGGAATCTAGATTTAGACCCTTAACTAAACTCTTGCAGTTTTACCATTCCAGAGTTAGAATAACTTCCATGTGCCTACAATAGGAGTCTTAAAGTAAACAAATCTTTATTCGAGCAAATTGTACCTGAGCACACATTTGTGTACAACAATAAAGACGAACTTTCTGATAAACCTTGCATCATGTGGACTAAGCTAAATAGGAATTAATTATTGTTAATTGCTTAAATTCTTTCTTAGATAATTAATCTCTCTCAACCCTTAACTCTCATAGTTAAGTGCACTTAGTATCATCGCTTCGAGCACATGTGTAATGCTTGGTAACCTAGTAACAAGTAGTGTTTGGTAATCCCAGTAGCATTGCACTGGTTCAGGGTGTGTGCGAAAAGTGGGAATGAATACTAGTGCTAGGAAAATTATAATTTAGTTAGTGAGTAGTTAATGAAAGTTAGTCACTTAGTTCTCTTCACCTTTCCCTATTAGCATAAGGCATTAAAAAGATAAAAGATATAAAAATAATATACCTCAAACTTACTTAACCATATAACCGTGACAATACAAGTAAGTTTGGGAAGACAACGATTGATTAACCTTAAGTGTTTCATTAGGGTGTGTAAGCACTTAGTCCTTGGAGTTTAACCGGATCATGTGTGAGATGCTCGTATTCATATGGTTGAGTGTAGGGATACCTCGCCACTCATCACTAATGGTGGTTAGGATCATTAAAGCAAATAGTATCCAATGATGCTAATGATGGCCAATATCACTGGAGGAGGTAATCTCTAACAATGATAATGGTGGCCAAGATCACCAGAGGAGGTAGTATTCAACAGTGCTCACAATGGCCAGGATCACAAAAGGAGGTAGGATCCTGTAGTGCTACCAATGCTCGTGATCACCATAGGTCTAAGATTTTTGGTAGGCAGAGCAGTAGGTGCAAACAACAATGGTGATAGGGCACAAATAGCAATGCATGGTGAGTAGTGGTAGAGGGCATTAACGGTGGTGAAAGTAAGTGACAACTATGATAGTGATGATGGACAAGGATTTTTGGTTTGCCTGGCGATAGGTAGAGTCATAGGAACAATGACAACTGGCAGGTAAAGCAAAGGTGCAACAAGTAGCAAACCACAAAGACACGAGTAGAGATCATAGAGAATAATTAAGAACAGGTTCATGTGACGTACCACAGTGTTACAGCTGCACCATGGTCTAGCCTTGCCTTAGTTAGGCCACATAACAATGCTGTTATGCCTTGTAGCCTTGCTACAATGCAGCATGATCTAGCCTTGCTGCAATGCAGCATGATCTAGCCTTGCTATGGCTAGGCCACATAGTAACTTGGTTAAATGGCTATGCAACCTTATTGACCGTGATGTAGCTAGGTCCTAATGATAATCTTTTAAAATTTATATATATATAGAAAACAAAGTAATTTGGCTTATTGTTTACTGAGTTAACATTTAAGAGTTAGAGTTTGAGGATTGGAAGGTTATGGGTTCAACTTCAAGCCCTAAATTTTTAACATTAAGATTTTTATTTTACTTTTTATTATTATTTTAATTAACCCATCCTAGGCAATTACCATGGTTGTTAGCCATATGATAGATAAGAGTTCGATTTACCTAAGGGGAGGTTCTAAGTTTAATTCCTATCCCTAAAATTTTGATTTTTTTTATTTTTAATTAATTAATCAATATAATTTTTTTTAAAAGACACATAATGAGAAACTTCTAATGGTGATATCCCCAAAACCATATGATTGATCGAGGTGAAATTTGTACCATTGGAATTGTCTCAATGAGTACTATGTGTTGTGCATAGTCTCAAGGTTCAAAAACTAATTTAAATTTTCAATATATAAAAGGACCAGAATATCCTATGTTGCCTAATTGGCATTATTAAGGTGATTTATGGGTAACATGTGGACTTCTAAGTGAGTTAAACTCAATTATAAATGATATACCAACTATTGAACAAAAATGTAACACATATACCTTTAAAATTTCACAAGTATGATGTAGGCCTATCTTCTTGCATCATGGTTATACCCTAATAAGGTACTAAGGAGAAAACTAAATAACATTATCCATTAAGTATTGGTTTCCCTATGGGTCTCATGATAATAACTCTTACTAGTTAAATAGGGATGAGACCATCTTATGGGTAGGTTGACTTCCTTAAACTTACCAATGTATCACTCTTAAATAAGGACGAGCAATATTAAGTTACAGTGGTTATGTATTTAAGAACAATAAGTTTCAAGCAATACAAGGTTGAATCAAGCTATAGTTACTAGCCTCATGGGAGGAACTTGATCAATTAAAATTTTAACAATATTATAAGATGAGTAAGAGCTACCTAGACTAATGCATCCTTGTCTTGCCAACATCTCTTGTAGTTGATGTATGTTGTTGAAGTGTAATAAGATCTTCTAGTCACTCATATCAATGAAATTCATTACAAAGAAATCTTATTATTTGGTGGGGTTCATCTTGCACATGATGTGCATTTATTGTTCTCTTACAGATATGTGGTTTGGACTTAGTTATCCAAGAAAATCACTAAAAGAGTATCTTCTAGCTTACATGGATCATCTTTGATGTAAGGTGCATTTGGTAATTGTCTATGACTCTCCTTGGATCATGGCTTCATAGTTTTTCATTCAACTATAATCAACCCTTGGTTTTGATTAGTTCTTGGGTTGTAGTTTTCTCTAATACTAAATGTAACATCCCATTCCTAGATATCATAGCAAATGTCAAATATTCATAACATTTGACATTATGCATAAAGAAAATGACAAATAAAACATATAATAAAAATGAAAATAATGCTTTAATAATGTATAATAATGTATCCAAGTCATGTTCTTAGATTTTCTTAGGACTATCTTCCTTCAAAATCTACCCTTTAGAGGCAATCCAAAACTACCACCATGGTTAAGCCTATAACTAGCAAGAAGGAATGGCTAGTCACCTTCTTATCTTGCTTTACCCAACACCTATTACTCACCTTTGCCAACTCTGCAACTCCCTACTGATACAACTTCTGATGCCTGGGTATAAAAATCTTAGGTCAAATTCCCAAAGGTCACCTTGAGAGACATGTTCATTATTATAATGTGCCTTTTTGAGTCTTAATTATAACTTTTCCTTTGAGATCTTATTACAATAATTACAACATTTTTTATGAAGACATATCATCTTTGTTATAGAACAACACCATTTGATAATGGGAACATGACACGTGTTCATCAGTACTTCCTCTACTATAGGTCCTTAGCCTAGGAGGCTTCTTAGGATCAATACTTCCTCTACTATAGGTCCACGTTTTATGGGTTTACTTCAAAAGAAGAGCACACAGTGATATCATGTAGATCGTCTTCAGTAAGATAAAAAAAGGTTTTGAAGGGATCACTTGAGGTAGATTTATCCTGATGGATCCTCTCTTATCTACATGACCTATTATTTGCATCTTCCCCTTGTTATGAACCTACCTCAAACAAAAAGTTGTGCTTATCCTTTCTATGCTAACATTATAAGTTCAATCTCCTATATACATTGTTCTAGGTAGGATTGGACAAGTATGACGTGACAATTTTCTTATCCGTATGGTGGACTTCTATTATATAGCTCATCCTAGTCCTTATTAATGCTACTTGAAGAATGGAAAAAACTAACCTGTCCAAATGCATAACAACATTATCATATGCATTTTTCCATTGGAGTTTCTTGTCTTAGTAAAAAAGAGACGTATGGTCAAAGTGAAATAGATCATCATAAGCAAATGCAATTTGAACTTGTTATGAAAGTTGTCAATGTTCATGCTCATTGAGCTAGGTTCATTCCTTATTCTTGACTAGAGGTGATCTCTCTAACCTATGAGAGGTAACCTATTTAACAATTAGATAAGTGTGTTGCTTTTATCAATATATGAATAATATCATAAAGATAAATTGTTATTGGCTATTGCAAAAATTGTATATAATTGTAATGACTACTAGATACCGAATGCCTTTCCTAGTAATGAAGCCAAATAATCAGGAATGAATATGTCTTATGCATATGTACAAAGTAGACTTTGTTATATTTTGTAAAAGGAATAGGCTATATCTTAGATTAGGTCATAAATCATTAATTTCCAAGTTATGTTTGTAGTGGGTTCATGATGGATGGATAAACCTAACTCAAACATATGATTGATGATGTTGTAGAGCCTATTTTACTAAGAATAGAAATAATAATAAGCTATGCTAAGTACAAGTCCAAGTGAAAGTAAAATCCTAGATCGATTAGTATCAACTTTGTCAAATTTTTTTCATACTCCTAAATTCATGTATCAATTGGGCAATCAAATTATAAGGGTCATAGGTTTGATTCTACTAGGTAACATTGAGTTATAAATTTAAAGAAAAAGTTTCTGTAAAAAGAATTTTGAAACTAGTTCAATAAATCCAAGGGGCCTTAATGAATGTAAGTGAAAAATTGTAGTTTCAATTTCATTGATCTACTACAAGACGAACCAAGTTGACTAATTACTAGGAAACTAAGTTAACTGTTGATGAACCATATTTTGCTTGACTCTAATATCGAATATGTGATATCTAGTCCCAAGATGTGATGTCAAATATTTAATATTGTAGGGTGTTTTTTGACCTACAAATATAGCACTTAGACACATGGTTTGGGCATAGTTTTTGTCATAGCATACCAAAGCTCTTGTAGTTTCTTTCCTCCAGAGTTAGAATATTTTCTAAAGTGCTTGCAGTAGGATTCATTGAGTGTATGATTCTTTATTCAAGCATTGTTGTACCTGAGCACAGCAATGTGTGTAGTAACNCATAGACCTTAAGTTCCTATCTACACTGGTTCTAGGAGGTGAAATCTAATCATAATGATCGTTCTCTTCCCAACTACACTTGTGGAGCTTAGTTGTATGGTTAACTATAATTGAGGCACATGATTTTTATTATTTTACATTTTATTCATCTATGAGTAACAACAAGTTGAACCTCAATTTATGAATCAAGTTAACTAATCTAATTATTAGTTAATAACTAGCTATTNGTGTTATATGTGTTTAGGATGTGCACAGAAAGTGGGATCGGATACTTATGTTAGGATAGCTAGTTATTAACTAATAATTAGATTAGTTAACTTGATTCATAAATTGAGGTTCAACTTGTTGTTACTCATAGATGAATAAAATGTAAAATAATAAAAATCATGTGCCTCAATTATAGTTAACCATACAACTAAGCTCCACAAGTGTAGTTGGGAAGAGAACGATCATTATGATTAGATTTCACCTCCTAGAACCAGTGTAGATAGGAACTTAAGGTCTATGGAATTTGACTGGATCACATGTGAATGCTTGTGATTCCTATGGATGGGTGTAGGCATACCTCACCACTCATCATTAGTGCCACTGCCAAGGATCTTTTATTTGTTATGTGCGCTATCTAGGACTTAGTGAAAATTTATTCAAGATCATTGGAATGAATCCTGAAGTCATATCATACATTAAAATAACTATAACAATTTTAGGAAGCACACTAAATTTCTTATTTTCTAACACAACATGTCTTCTTCTCACATGAGTGATTCTCCACCCAAGTCTGATAAAGTAAATTAGCAGGTGCCCCAATAAAATAGAGTAATATATTCTCATCCTAATGAGTATGTACCCAATTTCACCTTCATCCTACACTAGGATGAACTATTGCGATGGCATGACATGGAGTGCAACATCGTGTTATTGCCCAATCGATTCATTTTTATGATGCTCCAACATCCTCTTATGTGATTAGGCCTCCAAGGACTTCATGCTGAGTATGTTGTGTAGGATAATGATGTCAGGGATTATCATCCCACTAATGCACAACATATAAGGGCTTTACAACTAGAGCAGCACTACGAATCTTTGAAGGAAAAGTAGTTCAATAATTCCCCATACCTGATGTACCAAAAAGATGGTGGAGAATCCTTCTTTTGGGGTTTTCCATTTAAAGAGACTCCTCTCTTTGACTTTGGTGAAGGAGGTCAAACCTAGAACTTGTAGTCCACAATCCACAATCCTAGTTCTGGCAAGAAAGGATCCAATGACAAAGGAGGGTCCAAGGAGGAGAGTCATGATAGGGATGCAAACAAGAAACATGATCATGATCATGCCCATGATGATCAAAGAGAGGGTGGTAGGCACCATGAGGATGTAGCCCTCCTTCCTCTTCACCTTCATCATCATATTCCTCTTCTGGATCTAAACGCAACTACAAGGGGTGCAATCATGATGGAGGTGATTAACAGGGCCATGATGATTGTAGGAATTGTCAGGCAAGTCAATACCTAAGGCATGGATCTTCAATAAAGGCCCATCACCATGAATGAAGGGGTAGTTGAGGGCTTCATAAGCACCAGAACCATGATCTCAATGAGCCTTTGCTCACTACCCAAAGGGAGCTAAACATTGTAGAGGCAGTGAGAATTCCTACAAGGCATGTAAAGGATAATTCGATCAAGAGGCTAGACATGAACAATATTCCTAGGTTTGAAGAAGAATATAGCTTAGATCCAAAAAACCATCTTTAGGATTTCCATGATGCCTGTGCTTTGCAAAATATAGAAAATGATTACAAAAAGCTTAAGTTGTTTCCTAGGACACTCATTAAAGACGCAAAAAGCTAGTACCTATTCTTAGAACCAAAATCCATCAGATGATGGAGTACAATGCTCAAACTATTCAATGAAAAACATGAGACATACTCTCGAGTGTCCAACTTGAGGAGGTAGTTTCAAGGATGAAAAAAGGAACACATGAACCCTTGGATGCCACCATGGATCGATACTATTCTATATTGCACAGATGTTCTCTCCATGTTATGCTCAATAGGAGCAACTTCGCCATATCATAGATGGGCTCCGATAAAAAATGAGGAGAACTCTTGGAGTCTATTCCCATAGGCAATTCTCAAAATTAAGAGCCCATTAGATCCAATAGTTGATCAAGCAAGTAGCAAAAGAAGGACAGTTGAGGAAACATGAAAGCACAGAAGAATACAACCACGATTCTTCCATTTGCAAGAGGGAGGTTTGATTTTGTGATAGTGAAGAGGAATCATCACTTGATGATATGGTGAACCAAAAGACCTTGCCAATTAAAAAATTTACCTCTAAAATTCTAGCTAAGGTAGATCAGTTATGGGACTTAATGAAAATCAGATTTCAAGCTATCCTAAAATTTGCTGAAGAGTCTAAAGAACAAGATAGCGATCATGATCACAAGAGGCAAAAAGAAGTTGAACATGACAATCAAAGGGGTAAGGGCAAGATCATTGCAATAGAGGAAGTTGTAGAAACTAAATCAGATGATGGTGGTGGATGTGACATCTACCAATATAAACATCCTAAGGGGTGTTGCTCCATCGTGTCACACTTACAAGAGTCTGGGGTGTATACTCTAAATCAACAACTAGCAAAAGGGAAAATACCTAGAAGATTTCCTTATCATTAAGGGAATCCCAGGCAGTTCCATCAACAACAACAATATTGTTCAACTGGAACTCCACTATAACCATACGAGTAGTATCAACAGTGGTAGCAACCATAGTCATGGGCGCTACCATCGCCAAGGCAACAATACCCTTGTAGATAACCTAATCCATATGGGTATTATGTTCAGTAACCTCTATTTCTACATGACTCTTCTAGTCACATTTCTCCTTTTCAACATCACTACTACCCTCCCAAATATCATTGAACTCATTCTCCACATTCAAGGAGGGATACCACTTTTTATCCTTATCCTCCTCTTCTCCCTACATTTATTCCTCTATCCTCAACATAGCTGCCTCCTGCTCCATCTATGTAGGGTAAACTTCTAGCCCAACCATAGTAACACAACACTACTAGGATCATCAATCTACAACTAGTTCATCAACCAAGTGTTTCAAACACTAGATCATGGAAAAGACCCTTTTTTGACCCAACAATCCACATAAGCCCTCACATACATATGCAGTTGGCGACCCTGCTTCTCCATCTCTCTTTGCATCTAATTCCTTTGAGTCTGATGAAACATCAAGTCAACTATGTCAACTGGGCCATGTCGACGAAGCCTTGTGAACGTGGTTGTGTCAATGTAACCCCATTGATGCATCTGTCCATGCATTGACATGGCCTTGTCAACGCAAAGTCCATTTTCCACTATAAATATGCATGCATCCACTACATTTAGAACATCTTTTGTTTAAGTTGTAGTGAAGCTCTTGCCATTTGTTTCCATAGGAGTTAGACTATTTTCCCAAGTGCATGCCCGCAGTGTGATGTTTGTAATTGTATGGCATCTTTATTCAAGTGTGACATACTTGGACATGCACATGACCAAAAATAAAGATCGAGATTACTTCATCATTGCAGCATTCACTTAGCTTAATTATTTAATTTTTATTGTTATTTATTGCTTTCGTAGTTAATATCTCTTCACCCTAAACTCCTTAAATGTGGAATGAGTACGACTTAATCACAAGCATTTAAGAGTGACTACTTGGTAACCCAGTAGCATACCTAGATCCACGCTTGGTAATCCCAATAGTAGTCATGCACAAGGTCCAAGATGTGTACGGATGATTAACGAACGGATGCTCATCACACGTAGGCTAGCTTAGATTCTCTCACTCTTTCCCTCTTAGGTTAATTAAAGTTATTTTTCCATTGCATATAGAAGTAGCACTAGGTTAGAAACCACATCATACACCTCACTCTAGACTAAACCATACATGAAAAAGCATATACTAGTCCAGGTGGGAAGATAGAGGACTACGATCAACAAGTAACTATCTAGATATCACAACTAGCCCATCTACGGATTTTGACCGGATTGTGCGTAAAACGCTCGTATTCATATGGTTGAGTGTAGGGGTACCTTGCCACTCATCATTGGTGTCATTGTCGAGGACAGTACTAGTTATCTAGATTAGTTATATCATCCAAGATTGCTGTAAAGAAGCATTAACGATATATCTTTTGGAAAGAAAGTAATTGCAAATAAGTCACATACAATTCACAACAATGTCTCTCTCACAAGACTATGATATCGCAACCACTAATGAGGTAATTCCTTAGAGAACCAATGAAATTTATGATGAAGATGAAGTTTGGGGTACTCAATCTTATGTAGGAGTTTCATATGTTTAGGGATGCCCCAATGATACTCAAGGATTTTTGTCATCCAACCTAGACACCTCTAATGAGGATGGGACATCCCATAGAATGAGGGGGCTCGTAAGGCCTACCTTCTTAATAGTTAAAAAGAATTTATCTAGGGATGATTGGGAGACTTACAAAAATCATGATGAGCCTCCAGTTCCTTCTCTTCCTCTACTCCTTCAACATCAAGCTGTGACACGGATGACCATCTTTCAAGGGGTCAACGTAGAAATAAAAATTGAATAAATAGGCAAAGTCAAAAACACCAACATGAACGAAGACAACATCATCCCAACTCACAAATTCATAACCTACCTAGTGATGAAGAACCCCTACTGGCCACTAAGAGCCTAATGCATATACAAAAGGCTGTTCGAATACCCTACAAGAATCACAAGGAAAGTTGTCTACCCAGGCTTGATTTAAACAACTTTCCCAAGTTTTCATGAGGCTATGATTTAGATTCGCAACATCATTTACAAGCCTTCCATAATGCTTGTGTATGGAACAATATTGATAATGGATGGAAAAAACTTAAGCTCTTTCCTCTGACACTCATTGCCCAAGCAAAGATATGGTATAGGTCCTTAAGACCAAAATCAATTCAACGTTGGCCAACAATGGTAGAACTCTTCAATAAAAGATATCAACCTTATGCAAGTGTGTCAACCTTGAGGAGACAAATCCAAAAGTGGAAACAAGCACAAAATGAACCCTTGGACATGGCCTTAGAAAGATATTACTCTTTGCTAAATAATGTATCACATCATGGATGGGCTCCGTAATGAAACAAGGGAGACCCTAGGGTTGTATGTCCAAGGTCAACTATACGAGCTACGAACCCACCAATTCCAAGAGCTTATTAAGTGGGTAGAAAAAGAAGAAGGAGAAATGGCTAAATGGGAGAATGTTAAAAGCTTTCAATGGGACCAAAATCTTGAATTAGCAAAGGTCCATGATCATGAAGAGAAGAATTCAACTCACCTCAAGTAGGTGGAATCATCTTTGTCAATACTACAATCACTAAATGAAATTAAGGCAAAGATCAATAAGATGACAGAATGGATACATGAAAAATGTGGAGAATATGCCAACACTGTTAGAGGTAGAACCATGATGAACCAAGAAGCAGGACAGAACAACCATAGACAATCGAAAAGAAGGGTTGAAGAGAATAAGAACTCAACTACTAATCATACATATCAATGTAATATTTGCCTATACGATCACCCCAAAGGCCAATGTACAATCTTGTCACATTTACATAAGCATTGGGAAGGAATGTCACATCCAAATTTCATACAAAAACACTGAGTTCAACCATAGTGGCAAAAACCCCAGTCATGGGGGAGGCCACCATCAGACTAGTCACATCCTTCCTACCATCTGAACCCAAGTGCTTATTATGTTCAGCATCCTATTTCCTCGACTGGGTCAACATCCTCTATTTCACCACATCGTTATCATTCTCTTGAGTACTATCAACCCATATCCTCTCCAACAAGATCACAACCTCATGTTTCTTACACTTCTTTTCACCCTCAATGTTCTCATCATTCACCTCTTGCTACATCGCCACCAATTGTGCCAAAAGGTTTTGCACCACAGCACCACGAACACTACTTGTGCTACTACTATCAATAGCAGTGGGAACCCTCCACAACGTTGAAAGCATCCTTTCTTTAGGTAGGATTGTAGAAAGAGATAGCACAAAACCAAAACCACTGCATCCTTCAATTCAACACAAGTTCAACATTGTGATGCATCTACCTCCTCGAACTCAATGCCTCTTGTTACTCTATTTGGGCCACCAATCAACACTCCAACAACCATGTAGCCCAATGAATATAGCCACGTGGGGAGACATATCAATCCTTGCATACCATCTTATGGTCATGGGTGCCATGGTAGGTCAACTCCTTATGAATTAATGACATCTTATAATTTTCCAACTATGCCTACTTTAATCAAGTGTGTGAACCCCAATTTGGGTACATTCCAACCACCACATCAAAGGACACCCAATGGTTTGGATATGATCGAACTCCAATGTTCCCAAAATGCTTGGATCCAAATTTTTCATTTATTAATTCTAGCCATACTCAAAGGATTAGTTATGGAGGATATCCTCCATTCTAATAAGCAAAATTAATAAATGTTTTTCCTTTTCTTTAATTTTACAATTTTTTGTTTTCTAGTTTTTCATCTTTCCATTTGTTGTTTTATCCTTTTATTTGTTGTCTTATCTTTTTATTTATTATTTATCTTTTTATATTTTTATGGGTAATCTCATTTATGAATAAAACACTCATATGACTTATTAGTTGAGGTGCTGTTCTATGCTATCAAGTCTCAGGTGATTAATTATTTGGACAGTGAGCCCACAACATCCACCCACCCATTCTATTAATAAGAGGTTCTACTTTGGGTATGATGCTATTCTTGTCATCATGAAAACTTAAAAGTAATTTTGTGCTTATTATGCCTAGAGCAAAAAAGGATGGACTAAGCAGGAATGCCAAGTGATCGTACACCTTGCTATCATGACGCTCTTATGGTTGTCCATCATTAGATGAAACAATGCAATGTCACTGATTGGAGAAATGGACTTGGTCTTAATTTTGGAGCAACGGGCTAGTGAAACATTAATCACACCCTACACTCAGGATTCATTATGCCCTAGGTCAGTTACCTCATTTCCCATTCTTTATAATCCCTTCTACGATTCGCCTCATGTCGCTGTTCATGTATTTTTTTTTTGACTTGTGCCCTATGTAGCATTGAATTCATACCTCATCACGATGGTATCTACATGTTCATGTTTTGTGAAACTAGTGTGGATTGCATTTAACCCTTTTAGTGCCTATGGACATTTTTAGGTATGGTTACGTAAGGGCATCATAGGTAGGAACCTGCTTTGGGGAGGACCCACTTACGTAACTTTTGTAATCTACACTCTTTGTACCTCACCACATCATCTTACACCCTCCAAGTATTGCATTACTTTAATTATCTTGCCCTTTATCATCATTTTAAATTCCAACATCCCTATGCACCATAACCCAGAGTGTTTCACTTAGTCATGGGGGAAGGGTACATGTCAAGTTGCACGTAGTAGTTTTTTCAAAATTCATCGTTACCCGAAGGATATTATCAAGAGTAAGTGACCTCAAAACTACTAAAAACATTGCCAAATTAATTTTATCCCTTCACCTAGACCATGAAAATTATTCTTTGGAGTCACCTAATCAAATTGGGCCCAATATCAAAACCTTTAGAGGAATTTTCATGAAAATATCTAATCCTAAATCACACTAAGCAAGAAATGAATATATTAAGGGCAAGGAGTAAGGTATTAATATAATTTTGTAAATATCCTTACTAATAATTAGTCCCATGTGATTACAAATGGCCACTAAAAGAGAATAGCAAAGAGGACCCTCGCAGGGTGCATCCTCCTATCACTACACAATCTGGCCAAGAAAAAGGTGGAGAGGTTAGGGCTAGAGCCTATGAAGAGGAACGATGGTTGTTGTGGCTTGGTATGTCAAGGCCAACTAGATGTTTTTGCAACTGTCATGCCCATGGGAGGTGTCAACTCCATCAAACATTGGAACATCAACATGGACGGCTCATGCTCCTTAGATAGAAGAGGAGAAACTTTAGGTGCTTCTTCAACGATATCAATCTCATAAGCTTGGAGCATAGGACAAGGGAAAGGCACCCATGGAGGAGCCACCACCACCGGGAACCACATGAGTCCCACAAATTTTGTATTTTGTGTCTATGTCCAAATTTTCTTAATCCCACACTACGACATGAAACAATCTATGATCCCTCAATAATCCCATGCCTATCCCCTTTTTGTAATTGAAAGAACGTGTTCCTCTTCTTTTATACTTGAGGATAAGTTTTCACTCAATCGTGGGGGTATGATGAAGCATCAACTCGACTATGTCGACTAGGCCATGTTGATGAAGCCCCATCAATGCGACCACGTCAGCATGACCCTATCGACACATCTGTCCATGCATTGATGTGGCCTCATTAACATAGAATCCATTTTCCACTATAAATATGCATGCATCTACCACATTTAGAACATCTTTTTTTTAAGTTGTAGCAAAGCTCTTGTCGTTTATTTCCATAAGAGTTAGACTATTTTCCCAAGTGCATGCCCACAGTGTGATGCTTGTAATTATATGGCACCTTTATTCAAGTGTGACATACTTGGACATGAACATGATAGGAAATAAAGATCGAGATTACTTCATCATTGCAGCATTCACTTAGTTTAATTATTTAATTTTTATTGTTATTTATTACTTTTGTAGTTAATATCTCTTCACCCTAGACTCCTTAAACATGAAATGAGTACGACTTAATCACGAGCATTTAAGTGTGACTACTTGGTAACCTAGTTGCATACCTGGGATCTGTGCTTGGTAATCCTATTAATAGTCATGCACGAGGTCCAAGATGTGTACAAATGATTAATGAACAGATGCTCATCGCACTTAGGCTAGCTTAGATTTTCTCACCCTTTCCCTCTTAGGTTAATTAAAGTTATTTTCCATTGCATATAGGAGTAGCACTAGGTTAGAAACCACATCATACACCTCACTCTGGACTAAACCATATGTGATAAAGCATATACTAGTCTAGGTGGGAAGACAACGAACTATGATCAACAAGTAACTATCTAAACACAACAACTAGTTCGTCTGTGGAGTTTGACTGGATCATGCATGAAACGCTCGTATTCATATGGTTGAGTGTAGGGGTACCTTGCCACTCATCAGAGTTCCTTTCAAACCAAATGCCTCCTAGAATCCATACTATTATTCTCACTCATGTTGTATCAAATTGGATTTGAGTTGGCAACCTTCCTAGAAAATTAGTTGATCATGCAAGTCCTCTTATTTATTTACAGATTTATAGGAACAAACCATGAAAAGCTCTTCTTAATTCAGGTTTTGGGTGAACTTGATTTCTCAGGAGATGTATATTGACTAGAACTTACCACCTTTCAAGAAGAGTAATATTATATTAGAATTAGCAGACTAGTCCATCACTATTCCATTAGGATTGGTGGAAGACATTGTGACCACTGTCTATGAATGGTCTTATCCTACTAATTTCTTAGTAATCAAGGTTGAGGACTATAAAGGGGACTTCCTAATCATCATGGGAAGGGCATGGCTAAGCACTATTGATGCAAGAATGGACATCAGAGATCTTTCCCTAGAGATATCTAAGAAAAATGCATTTGAAAAGATTAAGAAGAAGCGAGCTCCATGCATTATGTACAATGATATAGGGTGCAATTATGTGCAGAAACTCTAGTCCATTAAATGAACATCCATTTCCACAAGCAAGTAGTATGCCACCTAAAGCAAATATTCAAAGGTGTTTGTACACAGTAGCCACAAAACAAGAGGGCACCCAGTGGTTGACTATTGATCCTGAAAGTAGCACAATGTGCATGGAACCTACTGAGAGCCTGACATGCACTTATGTTGTAAGCATAGATGAACTAGAGCAAGTTCATCACCCACTCTCTAATAATGCAAATGATGATACCTATTGGGAAGAGCTGGAAATTTCTAAATATTTTAAGCGAGAGCCCCTTGAGTTACAACTCTACTTGCTAGCATGGAATATGCATTCTTAAAAAATGTAAAGCTAGTAATAATCTATGCAAATCTTACTCCAAAATTAAAATAGATACTATTGAATGTGGTTGAAAAATGGTCAATAGCCTTTGCATGGTCATATCATAAACTCACAAAGATTGATCCTAGGATATGCTAGCATCGTATCTACACTGACCCAATTGTAAAGCCAAAGAGGCACCCACAAAGGTAATTGAACCCCAAATTGAAGTGGATCATCAAAGAGGAAATCGAACAACTCCTCAAGGTGAGGTTTATCCATCACATTGTGGATAGTGAGTGGGTTAGACCACTCGTGATTATGCCAAAGAAAGATGGCAAGTGGTGGGTCTGCATCAATTTTTGGCTGTTGAATATGGAAACATTTAAGGATCATTTTTTATTGTTGTTCATTGATCACATGTTGGACACCATATCTGGGCATTATTATTACATTTTTTCTAAATGGTTATAGTGGCTATAACCAAATCCAACTTGCACCAAAGGACCAAGCCAAAACAACATTCACGAGTCCTTGGGAGACCTTTGCATATCGTAAGATGTCTTTTGGTCTATACAATGCTCTTGCCACTTTCCAACACTTGGTCTTAAGCATCTTTCAATAGCAAATTGGTAGTAGAGTGGAAGGCTTTATGGATGACTTCTCCACTTATGATGCTACATTCAAGCAAGCCTTAGACCGTCTTGAGCAATTACTAAAAAAATGTATGGAAACAAACCTGTAGCTCAATTGTCAAAAGAGCCATCTCATGGTTCAAGAAGGCATTATATTAGGGCATAGAATCTCACAAGCAAAAATTGAGGTCAACCTTAAAAAATAAGAGTTATCCAAGGAACTACCTGTCAAACAAAAATTGTAAAAGATGTCTGGCCATTCCTTGGATACATTGGCTACTATTGGTGATCCATAGAGAATTTCTCTAAGATCAAAAAACTGTTGGTTAAGCTAACAAAGAAACATGCTCCATTTTTTTGGACCAAGGAATGTGAAAACGCATTTCAACATTTGAAGGAGAAACTTGTAGAAACTCCAATTCTATAAGCACCTAACTAGTCTAGACCATTTCACATTATGATAGATGAATCAAATTATTCCTTGGGGGTTGTGCTTACGTATTTGTATGATAAGAAACATCCATATTATGTCTATTACACAAGCCAAAGCATTGTGGGTGCACACTTGTACATCTTCTACTACTGCTCAATTTGTACAATAGAATGTTGTAAATAGGTTTGGCGTTCCATGTGCATTAATTTCTAACAATGGAACCCACTTTACAGGCACTACCTTTTGGAATCTCATGCAATGATTAGGGGTTGAACATAAACTAACAACACCCCACCACCCCCAAGCCAATGATTAAGCTAAGGTTACAAATAGGAAAATCACAAAGATCTTAACAAGAACTGTTAGCAACTATAGGAGAGATTGGAGCACAAAAATTAATGATGCCCTCTAGGCCTACCATTCAACATGGAAACTTTCTATAGGTTATTCTCCCTATGATCTGGTGTATAGAAAATTACCAAAACTTCCTATTCAATCCAAGCTGTGTGCACTTTCAACAACCTATGCCCTTGACCTTAACTTAAGTCTAGCACAAAAAAAAAAGAGATTAAAGAATCTCAACTTGCTAGATGAAAATCAATTGGTGTTCCTATCATCTAATGAGTTTCACAAGGAATTTAACAAAAAGCACCATGAGCTTAGAATTAGGAAAGTCAAATTTCAACCAAGAGATAAGGTCCTTTACTAGAACCCCACACACGTACCTCAACGAACTAAGTTTCAAACATTGTGGAAAGGACCTTATATCATTTATGAAACTTTCTATTCTAGGGCCATGTTGATCCCAGACAAGAAGTAGTTGGTCAAAATACAATAAGTCAAACCTTTCCACGAGCCTAAGCAGGCTAATGCAACAAATGCCTCATTAGATGGACAACCACGCTCAAATTTTCAAATCTCATCCTTTCAACTTAGTCATGGGGGAGATGGCCATCCATGCTAACTATATAAGTAGCTCCTTAGTTTCTCATATTTTTGTTTCACGCATTTTTATTTTACACCTTGTTATTTTTACAGCTTTTTGTTATACACATTCTTTATCTTACACCTTTTTGTTTTTACATTATTAATTTTTCAAAATTTTTCTTTTACAACATCATTACTACATTTTATTTTTCTTAAATATTTTACAATTTCTTGTATATTTTCCTTTATTTTGGATGTGATTTTCTTATTGTATTTTAATAATAACATGCCTTATTGCCAACTGGGTACAATGTGGTTTGTTTGATGTGGGCATGTGCTATCCAATTATTTGATTATTGGTGTCTAGATTCTAGCTTTGAATTTTGTTACTAATAACTACGACATGGTTTCTTTTTCATGAAACAAGCAATGAATCCACAACATTCACCCATCCACAAACTCTATGGTTTCCCTTGTTTTGGAAGTATGAGATCCCTTTTTCATTAATAAAACTTTAGCAAACTTGTGACCATGGTAGTTTTTAGACTTAAAAAGGATTCAAAGGTTTGAACAAGGTGTGACTTCAAGAGGACTTGGCACTCTTTGTGCCTTTTTGCTTACTTGGGTGCATGTGTGTTTTCATGGATTTTTTACCATTCTATGTTGATGAATAACAGGAAGTTGAATAAATCTTTGCATGATGTGGTTCCCATCCAAAAAAATGATGTAAATTCAAAGCACACCCCTTAGACAAAATAAATGGGCTACAAGCACTGGTTATGAAACTAGAAAGACATGTTACCCATGTCTAAATGTCCCCTCTAACTAAGGCCCTCTCTCCTACTTCTCTTTTCTTCTTAAATAAGGAATGATGGTTATTCTGTGGGAGCACTCTTGTGTCTTAAGGGGGTGAACTACTCTTAGAGTGGTAATGCAACATCACTGAATGTGGTTGGTTTTGGTTTGAATTAAGGATGAATTTTTATTAGGTCATTTAACCATAAAAATTCACAAGGGACTTCATGTGACCTTAATCGAGAACTCCATTCCACTCTCTCTCTCTCTCATCCATCTATGCTTTCCATGTCTCACCTCATTGCCAGTTTCATGTTCTTGTTTGATTTCTTAGTTTGATGTGTTGAAATTCTTAGGTAGTTTCTTCCATGTTTTTTTACTTAACTTTCCATGACCATTAATCATCCATGGGATCCACGGACTCCTCAATTTGAAGTTATGCAAGGGCAATAAAGGTCATGTGCTTACTTTGGGGAGGATCCACTTGCATACCTTTTGGTTGGATTAGTTAAGTTCTTTATCCTTAGACACTCTCACAATCAAATCCTTTTGCGCACCTCCATTAATGACATCTAATTATGTGCATCTTGACAACATTTTTTTATGAAATCATCTTTTTTATTGTCATGAATTCTTTAATCTTCTTCAAGCATTTCATTGTGTTTGGACTTTTCAAAATTTAATAATGGACTGTTGATCCATTTTACCCTATTTTTCAGTTTTCCCACTAACACTATTAAAGGAATCAATCCACCATAATCATAACCTAGCCAAGTGTAACTATCGATGAAACAAGGTATCTAAAAGCTATATGTTACACATTGCATACTAATCTAAGATTTTGTTGCGATTGTAGTGGGACTTGTGGACTGGAAGTAGGACTATCTTCACTAAGGAAGATGCAGCAACATCATGCAACGAGGATCATTCATGATCATTGGATCTTCTCCCTTTTCCCTCAGCTGCCTAAGGAGTTGGATGCTAGTTTTGTCCAAGGTGTTCAATTCTATTGTCATGAACACCTAATTTTATAAAATATTGTAAATCCATACACTTGGGGCACTTAGAGTCTATTTGTTCCATCTGAGTTTGTTTGCATGTTAGTTAATAATCCCATACCTTCCTAATTTTTTGTAAGGAACTTGTTCCTCCTCTTATTCACTCGAGGACGAGTTTTCATTCAATTGTGGACGTATGATAAACTATATTTTTCCTGGCTTCGATATCAAAGCCCCAATATCAAATACGCGATATCGGGTCCCAAGATGTAATGTTGGATATCTGATATCACAAAGTCAGTGCCATCTTATAAATATAGTGCTTGGGCACACAATTTGGGCATAATTTTTTTCCATAGCATAGCAGAGGTCTTGCAATTTCTTTCCTCTAGAGTTAAAATATTTTCCAAAGTGCCTACTGTAAGAGTCATTGAGTATATGGATCTTTATTCAAGCATTGTTGTACTTGAGCATGGTAGTGTGTGCAACAATAAAGATGAGATTTTTACTAAACCTTGTGATAGCTTGGCTAGCTTAAATATTTTATTCATGCATTTAATGTTTTATGCAATTTCATTTAATGCTACCAAGTAATTAAGCTAAAGTAAGCTAGCTAGATTAAATAGTAGTTAATTATGCACATAAGTACAACTGCTTCAAGCATGCACATGACGCTTGATAATCCTAGCAATGCTTAACATTTGATAACCTAGCAGCATTATATGTGTTTAGGATGTACACATAAAGTGGAACTAGATACTTATGTTAGGATAGTTAGTTATTAATTAGCAATTAGATTAGTTAAATTGGTTCATAAATTGAGTTTTAACTTGTTGTTAATCGTAGATGAATAAAATGTAAAATAATAAAAATTAGGTGCCTCAATTACACTTAACCATACAACTAAGCTCCACAAGTGTAGTTGGAAAGACAACGATCATCACAATTAGATTTCATGTCCTACAACTAGTGTACTTAGGAACTTAAGGTCTACGGAATTCGACGGAATTGCACATGAACGCTTATGATTCATATGGTTGGGCGTAGGGGTACCTTGTTGCTCATCAACTATGGTTAGTGCTTAATATCTCGACATACTCTTTTTTCTTTAATAACACAATGCGAAATGTAAATGCAATCATACAGAATTATACTATTAAATTGCATTAAAATAAATTACGTAGAATATTAAACTAATCTAAGTCAAAGTGTTGCAATTTGAATGAATCAATCTCATTATTTATTATGGCACATAATGATATTCAAGCATAATAACTTAAATACTAATGGGATGCAATATCGCATGGGCCACGATATCGTGTACGCAATATTGCATCCTCCGCGACATCGCATTCCCCGTGATATCGCGTTGTCCCCCGCAATATCACGTACGCAATATCGTGATGCACCACCAAGTCTATAAATAAGAGGCAGCTCTCCCTTGTTTTGAATTCTAGGCCTAGACCGTAGCGAAACTCTGGCAGTTTTACCTCTCCAAAGATAGAATAATTTCCATGTGCCCGTAGTAGGAACTCCAAAGTGAACGGATCTTTATTCGAGCAAATTTTGTACTTGAACACAAGTTTTTGTACGAAAATAAAGATGAATTTCTTGGATAAACCTTGTTGTGCATGGATTAGGCTAAATAGGACTTTCATTACTGTTATTTATTATTTGTCATTTCAATGCTTTATTAGCTAATTAAATCTCTCTCAACCCTTCTTCCGTAGTTAAGTGCATTCAGTACGACCGCTTCGAGCACGTGCATTACGCTTGGTGATCCTAGCAATGAATAGTGTTTGGTAACCAAGGTTGCATTAGTTCAAGGTGTGAACAGTAAGTGGGAATGGATGCTGATGCTAGGTTAATTAAGGCTTAGTTAGTTAGTTAAATTTAGTTAATTAGTCTCTTCATCCTTCACCTCATTAGCATAGGAGATAAAAGATAAAAACTATAAAAATCACATACCTCAGACTTACTTAACCATACAACTGTGACAACTACAAGTAAGTCTGGGAAGACAACGAATGATTAACCTTAAGTGTTCCATAAGGTGTGTAGGCACTTAGTCTGCGGAGTTCGACCGAATCGCACGTGTAATGCTTGTATTCGTATGGCTGAGTGTAGGGGTACCTCACCACTCATCATTGGCGCCGTTGCCAGGGACTCAGTGTTTGTGCACTAAGTAGAAGATACAAAATTATCCACATCATTGGGAGCTTAAACGAACCCTTAGGGTTAATTAAATTAAAAAATTATATAATGGTTAATCATCACACCAAATAAATTAACAATGTCTTCTTCTTCAAACAAAAGCAATTCACCACCTAAGGATCATACAAGAAACAATCGGCAGTCTAACACACATAACCGCGAACCGCTAATTCCTCAACAATACCGAGTGGTATATACTCATCCCAATGACTATATACTAGATTTTACCTTTATCCTCCATCAAGATGAACAACTACGATGGAGAGACTTACAAGGTAACATAGTGTTACCTCCAGATCATTCAGTCCCAAACATGCTCCTCCGTGCTCTTCCACAGATCAGCATGACACAACTATACGCTAAATACATTGTAGGTGATTTAGACATAAGGGATTATCATCCCACAACTACACAACGTTTAAGGGACTCACGGCAGGAGAGCCATCATACATTGTTGAAAAGCAAAGGGCCTGCACATCCTAAGCGAAATTGGAGATGGTGAACCAGTTATAACAGGTCCTCTATCGAATGATGTTCCCCCTCCTAATGATGGTGAGGAGGTGGGGTATTAAAACTTGCGCTCTACGATACACAACCCTGGTTCTAATCCACGTGAATGCCAACTATTCACTGAGGGAACAACAACACATGACAAGGACAGGCATTCTGATCGTCATCATGATCGGGGCCGTAGTAGCCGAAGAGAAGGTAAGAAACATCATCATGGCGATGGTTCTCCTTCTTCTTCTCCTTCATCACATCATTCCTCCTCTCCTTCCACATCTGGGCACAGCCACCAAGAGCATAACAGTGAGGATAAGGGTAAACGAAATGAAAGACCTCGACGAGAGAGTCAAGAGAGAGGATGAGGGCATTCACGAGAATCAAGGCACGAACGAAGGGAAAGTAGGGAACAACATAGACATCATAGACGTCATGAAAGAGATGATCATGACGAAACCCTACTTGCCACCTGAAGTATGCTAGATATAATAGAGGCAATTAGAATACCGATAAGGCATCAAAAAGATATTCAAATCAAAAGGTTAGATATGAATAATATCCCATGCTTTGAAGGAGGATATAATGCTAATTCGCAAAATCATTTACAGGCATTCCACAATGCCTGCACCTTGCAGAACATAGAGAATGAGTGGCAGAAACTAAAGTTGTTTTCTAGGACACTCATAAAGGAAGCAAAGAGTTGGTACCGGTCCTTAGAGCCGGAAACCTTTAGGAGATGGAGTACGATGTTAGACTTGTTCAACGATAAATATCAAACGTACTCCAGAGTGTCTAGCTTACGTAAGAAAATCTAAGGATGGAAGCAGGGTACTCATGAACCTTTGGATGCTACCATGGACCGATACTATGCATTGTTACATTGTTGCCCGGGTCATTGTTACGCACAACGGGATCAACTCCGCCACTTCATAGATGGGCTAAGACACAAAACCAAGAGAACCCTTGGGACTTATGCCCAAGGGAGATTATCTGAGCTTAGATCCCATGAAATTCATCGATTGTTGGAGCAAGTAGCCAAAGAATAAGGGCAGCTACAAAAAAGAGTGAGTGTGGAAGAATATAACCGTGATCCTTCCCTCCGAAAGAAGGGAGTGAGATTCTACAATGAAGAGGATGAGTCACCACTCAAAGAGTTGGTGAATAGAAAAACCTTGCCGCTTCAAACTCTAACAACTGAAGTGTTGGCTAAGGTGGATCAATTACGGGATTCCTTAGACTCTAGACTTGAAACTGTCCTAAAAATTGTAGAGGAGTCTAAGGAGAAACGAGGTAGTGACTTTGATAAGAAAAATCGAAGAGATTCAGGCCATGCATGTGACAAGGGGAAATAACTATCTCCGATGAGGTTGTGGATTCGAACACAAACAGTGATGGTGGATGTGAGATCTGCCAATATGAACATCCTAAGGGATGTTGTCCAATCATCTCACATCTACAAGAGTTTGGGATGTATGCACTTAACCCAAGACTTAACAGACAGCAAGCACCCCGAAGGTTACCTTATCCCCAAGGTAACCCGAGATAGTTCCACCAACCGTTAACGTACTATCCAAGTGGAACTCCACCACAACCCATCAGGCAACATCAGCAGTTGCAACACCCATAGTCATGGGGGATGCCACCGCCCAGACAACAATACCCTTACCGGCAACCAGACCCATATGGTTATTAAGTGCAGCAGCCAGTTTCTCCAAGTGACTCTATGGGTCACACAACTCCACAACATCACTACCAGGTTCAGGAGTATTTTAGGACTCCTTCTCCTACAGGAGACACTCCACACATGTACCATCCTCTGAATCCATCCACCTCTCTTACATCGGTAGTTCCACTACCACCTGCTCCAATAATGCAAGGGGAACTCCCCACTCAACCATAGCAACGTAATGCTATTAGAGTTGTAGACATTCAACCCACTGCTGGTTCTGACAACCGCAAGAAGAGAAGACCTTTCTTCAGAACCAAAAGCCTAAACAAGCTCTCACGACCACAAGCAGTTGAGTCTATGCACGCTCCTCCAACATACAAGGCTTCGGGGCTCCCTTCAGTCAAACAACAGAGCTTAACACATATAGTTATGTTAATGCATACTGTTACTGACTGGATCAAGGTAGGCCACCTTCCTAGAAAACTCTCTGACCCTGGAAGTCCCTTAATCTACCTCCAAGTTGTCGGGAATGAACCACATAAGGCTCTTCTTGACTTAGGTTTCGGAGTCAACTTAATCTCATGAGAAATGTATCAAGCCTGGAACCTACCCCAACTCAAGAAGAGCAATATTCAACTAGAGCTGGTTGACCAATCCATCACCATTCCCTTGGGATTGGTGAAGGAAATCATTACCACCATGTGTGGTTGGTCATACCTAGCTGATTTCTTGGTGATAGAAGTCAACATTAACAACAGGGGCTTCCCAATTATAATGGGAAGGGCATGGCTGAGTACAGTAGATGCATGCCTAGGGATTCGTGATCTTTCCTTGGAAATATCTAAGGAAAATATTTATGGAAAGATCGAGAAGAAGAAAGTTCCATGCATCACATACAGTGACTCAGAGGGTGATGACATGGAGGAATGCTCAGCATCTACTGCATGTAACCAGTGTACCCTAGAAACTCTAATACAAAGATGCCTATATGTAGCAACCACACAACAAGTGGACACCCCATGGTTGACAGCTAATCGAAAGAGCAACCCATCAACATGCATGGAACAAACTGGGGGAAGAACTCACACCCACAACGAAGGCATAGATACATTGGAGTATGAGCATCGTCGACTTCCACCCCTTAATCTAAGAACATCAATCAGGAGAAGTTAGACACTTCTAAGAAATTCAAATAAGTGCTCATTATTTTGGATCTCTCCCTTTCAATTCAGTCATGGGGGAGATAGCCACTTATGCTGATCATTGGAGGCCCTTAGTTCTTTTAAGTTTTTGTTTTACATGTTTTTGTTTTACACATTTTTGTTTCACAAATTTCTTTAACTTTTCTTGTTTTTGTTTTACAACATTGTTTATTCTTTTTCATTTCTTTGTGTGAGTGTGTGTGCCTGTTTTATCCATCTTGTAAGTTTGTCACCCAATAAGTGTTCTTCACGATGGTATGAACTGTTTTCCATTGATTGCTAATATTTGGTGTTTACCTCTAAGTTATGATGTTAATACTAAGGTATGTTTCTTTTGATATGACAGACAATGCATCCACTTCATCCATACATCTACAAAAGTCTATGGTCTCTCTTGGCTTGGAACTATATAGTCCCCTTCTCAATAATAAGAACTATAACGAATCGGTGACTGGGTACTTCTCAAACTAAGGAAGGACTCAAGGCTTGAAAAGGGTGTGACTTCAAGGGAACTTGGTGCATTTGTGTTGGCCATTCTCTTGGGTGCTTGGATGTTTTCTTCTTGAGTTTTCCTACCGCTTCAATGTTACCCAATTATCGAGAAGCTGAGCAAATAAAAATAAGAAGTCTTTGCATGGTGTGGTTCTCACGCATAAACACATAAAACAAAAAAAAACAGTGAGAATTCAAAGCACACCCCTCAGACAAAATAATCCCTTGGGCAACAAGCACTGGTTATGGAACTAAAATAAAAATGTTCCCTCTAACTAAGGCCCTCCTCGCTTCCCATTCTCTCCTCATTCGTTTCGTTGAAATGATGGTGGCTCTTGGGTGAAAGCATTCTTGTTATTCAAGTGGATGGATTAGCCAAATGCATTGATGCGAAGTCACTAGAGGTGGTTTGTTTGAGGCCAGACTTGGAATGGGATCTACTAAGTCACATTAATCATGAAACACACAAGGGGTTGTGTATCACCTTTTTCTTGAGACTCCATTCCATTCTCTCCTTTCCATCATTCTTCCTCCATTATTCACCTCATTGCTGATTGTATCATTGGTGTATATTTTGGTTGACGCATTGTTTTCTTTTTGGTAAATTCTTGTGGTTAAGACTTTAACTCTTTTTCCAAATAACATTCCCAAGGCCTATGGACTCTTTAAATGTGGGTTTGTCAGGGCATTAAGGGCATAAGCCTGCTTTGGGGAGGACCCACTGACATTCCTATTTGGTGCACCAGTTAAATTATTTCCCCTAACAGTTTTGCAATCCATTTTCTTTTCTTCATTTCCATCTTGACATCCATTTCACCGACGTTATAGTTGTCTCTTTTTCTCCATCTTCCTTGTTCCTTTTCTTTTCTTTTCTTCCATTCTATCGCTATCGGAGGTTCGCTCTTAGTCATGGGGGTTTGAACCCAAATTTTTTCGATTTTTTCCTAACCCCTACACCTTCGGTAGTCACCAATCTTATATCTCTAGACCTGTATCAGCCATATCACAACTCAGCCAATGGACCTTTCACCGAAGCAAGGTATCCACTGCATTGTGATTCATTTACCCTTACTAATATAATGACTATGTTGTGTGTGTAGATGGAAATCATGCAACAATGGATTAGATCTAGAGGGAACACTTGGAATGGAGCAGTGCTGAAAGCAATTATGCAAGGAACGAGATTGGTGGCGCGCTTACAGATGGACAACAAAATGCGCAATCTTGGCATTGGCAGCAGCAAAATTTCTCTCCTCTCTCAACTGCCAAATATGGCCTGATATCAAATGTATAAGGTGTTCACTCTTGTTGTTGTGAACACCAGTTTTGTTGTGTCTT
Source organism: Gnetum montanum (assembly GCA_015680685.1). Classification (NCBI taxonomy): domain Eukaryota; kingdom Viridiplantae; phylum Streptophyta; class Gnetopsida; order Gnetales; family Gnetaceae; genus Gnetum; species Gnetum montanum. The sequence goes on along the minus strand of MNCI01003375.1, from coordinate 130,393 downwards.
GTAATGATGATCCGTTCACATGTCATCCCATTCACCATTAGTTCCATTCAGTCAATAATCCCATACCTTCCCAATATTTTGTAAGGAACTCGAGGACAAGTTTTCATTCAGTCATGGGGGTATGATGGGACGCGATATCGCATAAGCTGCAACATCACATACGCGATATCGCATCCGCCACGATATTGCATCCCCCATGATATCGCGTACGCGATATCACAGTGCACCGCCAAGTCTATAAATAAGAGGCGGCTCTCCCTTGTTTTGAATTCTAGGCCTAGACTGTAGCGAAACTCTAGCAGTTTTACCTCTCCAAAGATAGAATAATTTCCATGTGCCCGCAGTAGGAACTCCAAAGTGAACGGATCTTTATTCGAGCAAATGTTGTACCTGAACACAAGTTTGTGTACGGAAATAAAGACGAACTTCTTAGATAAACCTTGCAGTGCATGGATTAGGCTAAATAGGACTTTCATTACTATTATTTATTATTCTTCATTTAAATGCTTTATTAGCTAATTAAATCTCTCTCAACCCTTCTCCCGTAGTTAAGTGCATTCAATACGACCGCTTCGAGCACATGCGTTACGCTAGGTGATCCCAGCAACAAATAGCGTTAGGTAACCAAGGTTGCATTGGTTCAAGGTGTGAATGGTAAGTGGGAACGGATGCTGATGCTAGGTTAATTAAGGTTTAGTTAGTTAATTAAAGTTAGTCAATTAGTCTCTTCACCCTTCACCTCATTAGCATAGGAGATAAAAGATAAAAACTATAAAAATCACATACCTCAAACTTACTTAACCATACAACCGTGACAACTACAAGTAAGCCTGGAAAGACAACGAATGATTAACCTTAAGTGTTCCATAAGGCGTGTAGGCACTTAGTCTGTGGAGTTCGACCAGATCACACATGTAACGCTTGTATTTGTATGGTTGAGTGTAGGGGTACCTCGCCACTCATCAAATACTCTTACAACTAACTCAAATATACGTTGCAAGAAGTTGTTGATTGCTATAAATCATGGAATAATACTATAAAACTTTTGGTACAACTAACTAAAATTATGTTTTCTACCCATCACAACTTATGTATTTATAAGCCAAAAGTTGGTTTATGTTTAAGCATATATGTTAATGCATCCTATCAAAGAATGGGATTTTCACATTCATCATACTTTTAGACATAGTTCATGAATAGTCTCTCAAAGAAAAATGAATCTTATGACATAAATAAAAATGGATATTGAGAATTTCCTAACACCTCTCACTCTTACATAGCCAACTCTACACTTATTTATATTAGTTGTTTAGGGTTTTAAGACATTTCACTTTTATAAACAACATCTCTCATTCTATTGTTAAGATTGTGTTTGTGTCCATAACTTCAATATTGGTTGTTCTTGATCATGTTACTCCCCATTGTATAAGTAAATTTGTCATTGAAATCAAAGTCACAAACATCTCTAAATAAAGTTAATATTGAAGTCCCACCTAAACTTGAAGTTATGTCTTTTTTCTTTTTGTTTAAAAGTAACGAAAATAACGCAAGCTTCAATATTAGGAACAATTTTTTAAAAAAGCAATAAACAAAATTGAAACATAAGGTGTATGGAATTCTCCTTTTATGAATGAGGAAATTTTATGAATATGATTAATGACATAGTATTTTAATTCTAATCGATATTATACAGGGAAATAAAAAACTGATGAGGAAGCCTTACACGCAAACAATCCATCCATACACACGATCCATTTCAAGAGTGTGTTGACTTACAAGCCGTAGCACAAGCCGCAGCGACGCTATGCAATGTAGCATGGACGATGATTAATGGATGCTTCCTTGTCAGTGCAACTTGCTTGCTGTTTGCGTTTCCCTGCTTTGACAAGTTCAACGTCGCAATTCGCCGCAACATAACAGGCACCTTACCCTAATCTATTAAAATAGAAATAACCGTTGCCACCAAACAATGCATTGTCTTCTCTGGTACGGTACGTTGCCAGTTGCCACCATTCAATGCATTGTCCGCCTCTGGTACGGTATCTGTATAAATACACATCTATTTCATACTAAATTATGTCCCCTTGTAACAGGCGATGATGAACGCCTTCGGAGGAGCAAACATGTCCTTTGTTCTACGGCGGTGGTGGTGGCTGTGGCTGTGGCTGTTGATGACCACGATTCTGCAGCTGCAAACGGCACTGTTGGCGGCAGCAGCAGCGTCTTCGTCTTCGTCGTCGTCGAAGGGCGGCACGGTAACGGCAGGGGCAGTGCTGGCTCTGGACACAACCATCGGCAACATGGCAAAGGCCGCCATCGAAATCGCAGTGGAAGACATCAACGCCGACCCTGCCCTGCTCAACTCCACACTCTTCTCCGTCGACATTCGCAACTCCAACCAGAGCGCCGTCACCGGAGCCTTCCAAGGTTGCTTCGCCTTCTTCAGCCGCATTTGTTTTACTTTTACATTTGGCATTATTCGCAGTTTAGTTTGTTGAATAAGCAGTGGCTGAATGTACACGTCTGCGTGTGTAACTGCATCAGCACGGGAGCTAGTGAGGAACAAGAACACAGTGGCCATAATAGGGCCGCAGACGTCGGTGGTGGCGGAGTTCGCGGCAAGCTGGGGGACGCGGCGCACGTGCCTCTGCTCACATTCGCGGCGCCGAGCCCGTGGCTGTCCATGGCCCGCTTCCCTTTCTGGATGCGCCTCTCCTACAGCGACGCCGTGCAGATGCGGGCCATCGCAGACGTGGTGGCCCATTTCGAGTGGCACAACGTCGCTCTGCTCTACGTCGACGACGACTTCGGCCAGGGTGCCATCCTCGCGCTCACCGACGCCCTCCGTGACGCCAACGCCCGTCTCAATTACTCGGCGCCGGGGCCACCTTCTCCCACAAATGATTCCAACATGGAAACCATCCTGCGCAACCTGACGCTGCAGCCGTCCCGCGTGGTCGTCGTCACGGTGCGCCCGGAATCGGCCAAGCAGCTCTTCCGAGTGGCGGCCCGTCTGGGCATGGTTAACAGCGACTACGTGTGGATCGTGTCCAACGGCATCGCCAGCCTCCTCACTTCCTTCGACTCCGCCACGCTGGCGTCCATGCAGGCCGTGCTGGGCGTCCGCACCGCCCTGCCCAACCTCAGCGCCACTCACGTGTCGCGCTTCACGTCGCGCTGGACGACGCGCTTTCTGCAACACCAACCGCACTCCCGCGCCGCTAACGTCAACATCTTCGCGTTGCTCGCTTACGACTGCACCTGGGCCGTGGCTCGCGCCGTCAACACCGTCCTCGCCACAGGAAATCTAACGTTTTCCCGCAAATCAGCCGCCAGCGGCGGCGACACCTTCGACGTGGACGTGTTTCCGAGCGGCCAGCAAATGAAGGAGAGCGTCATGAAAGTCAAGTTTGAGGGCGTCAGCGGCCCCATCCAGCTGAACCAGGACAACGGTGAACCCATCAAGCAGGCTCTTGACATCGTCAACGTCGCAAACGGTACCGTCACGGTAGTGGGTTCGTGGAAAGCCCAACAGTCGTCGTCGTCGTCGTCGTCTTCTTACAACGATTCGTTGATTGTGTGGCCCAAAGGACGCAAGGGGCCACCGCGCGGGTGGCAAATTCCAGCAAATAGGAGAACTAAGCTCAGGATTGGGTTTTCCTGGGATCCTGGATTTCCGCAATTCGACACTTACAATCAGAGCAATAGGAACGCGTCTGGGTTCTGCATCCAAGTCTTCGAAGCTGCCATCAGAAACCTTGGTTACGATCTGCCCGTCGAGTATATTCCCCATGGCAATGGCACCATTTATCCTGGCTACTACAACGACCTCGTCTACCATGTCTACCTCGGAGTGAGCTTTACGGGCCTTCTTTTTCTTTCATAAAGACATATTCTGCTAGTAATAAATTTTAACCGTTTACTTTGCGGACATTGACTTTGAGCCAAAAACAGTATCATCTTTATTTTTATTGAGCAATTTTTTCCTCATTTTTGCCTCAGTGGGAGTCCCCCGTATTAAGTGATTCGTATGCAGACGTACGATGCTGTAGTTGGAACTATCACAGTGTTGGCGAATCGCAGCAAGTACGTGGATTTCACGCAGCCCTATACGGAGGCTGGTTCGATTCTGGTAGGCAGGGTAGACGATGGCAATGCGAATGCGCTGATATTTCTGAAGCCCTTCAAGTTAGACATGTGGCTCACCACCATTGCCCTCTTCATCACAACAGCTTTCATTACCTGGCTCATGGAACAAAGATGGAACAGGCTATTCCGCGAAAGGAGCACCATTTTATGGTATAATGTATTTGAACTCTCCCCTTCGTACTTTTACAATTCGGTGATAGATCCTCCTTTAACGATCCGTTGCCACATTCAAATTTTTGTCAACCTGACTTAAATCCGCCTTACTTCTTCCAGCCTACTGCCAACGAAATTTTCGTCCTTGGTGGATAATCTTGACTTTCTGTGTGCAGGTTCCCTTTCACCGCAATATTTTTCACACACCGTAAGTCACGCACACTTACATTCAGCATCTTCGCTCCTATTCCTGACAGGTCTGAATGAATAAATTATTACATTGACTCTCCAGGAGAGACGATCCACAGCAGCTTCGCGCGTTTGGTGTTGATGGTGTGGCTGTTCGCAGTAATGGTGCTCGTATCCAGTTACACCGCCAGTCTTTCGTCACTTCTAACGTCCAATCAGATCAATGTGGACATTCAGAATATCGACTCCGTCATAAGCAAGGGATATCACATTGGCTACCACCAGGGCTCCTTCGCTGACCAGTATCTAGAGCAAGAGCTCAACATAAGCAAAAGCCAACTTGTTCCATTTAGTAGCATTGATCAATACGTGGAGGCATTGAACAAGGGCATAAAAAATGGAGGGGTCGTAGGTATATTCGAGGAAAAAACCATTGTACAAAATGTTCTCGAGAAGCTAAGCTGCCAATCGTACCAGCAAATCGGATCAGTCGTTAAAACTTCAGGCTTTGCCTACGTAAGTTCCTTTCCCTACTGCAAAATCATTCACTACTTCGAATGCTCGTGTCCAAGTTTTGTTGCTCGATCGATCTTCAAATTTGATTTTCTACTTTGAATGGTCGTTAGGGGTTTCCAAAAGGATCGCCGCTTGTGTCGGACATCTCGAAATCAGTATTGAAAGTGTCGGAAAGCAAAAAGATGCAGGATCTAAGGAACACATGGTTCGGACAGGACGACAAGTGCGCAGATTTTACCAAATGGTCGTGGAAAAGAAGTCAGCTCGACCTGCAACACTTGTGGGGCATCTTCGTCATCACCGCAAGCGTTTCAGTTGTAGCAGTAATTTTCCATTGCTTCAGGCGCCAGCAGCAGCAGGAACAGCAGCCACCACCAGAAGTTCCGAACCAGCAACAGCAGGCACCACCAGCAGCTCTAAAGCAGCAACAGCATTAGCAGGGACAACGCCTGATTCCTTTGATCCTTTATTCGACATTTCTATAGCTTACCTTCTTCACGAAAACATAAATTATGTAAGCATTAAAGCAGAGACAAAATCTATCCAGATTTGGATTAAATAAAACAGAAATGGCGTTCTCAAGTAACCTTCCAGTATTCCTTAACCCAACGTGTCCATGAGAAAATAGCTGAAGTGCTTGAAGGTTAAAATAAATGGTAGTTGTAAATTTCAACCAGCTTTTTTAAAAGCATCTTAATTTTGAATGCTGAGTTGGCTAGTGTGTTCCAGGTAATTAAAATTTACAAGTTCCTTGGGTAATTTACGGATAGAGGAAGAAAGCTCTGCATAAACAGAAATGCAGAATCTAAAATGAGGCTGGAGACATGTTTTTCAAAATGCAACTGAAACAAAAATGGTTTATCAAGGGGCTGAAATATTTCCTAAAACAGGGCTGAACCAGAAATATTTGAAACATTCGAAAACAGCGCTAGAGCGCTTTATCACAAAACGTCAGAAATACGAAGAAATTTATAATAATGTAAATAATAAATTCATGAGTCCTAAAACAGAGCCGATTCAGAGATATTTGAAATATTTTCCGAAAATAGCGCTTAAGCGCTTTATCGTAAACAATTAGAAGTAGGAAGAAATTTGTGATAACGTAAACTTCGGGAAGGCAAAAGAGCATGAGCATCGACTCTGTTACTTTCAGGTAGCTTAGAAAAACCAAAGCATGCTGCAGTTCATCCTCATCGCCTCAGCATGTGCACATTTTCCGCATAAGAAACATAAGTTAGTCACCACCATGAAAAAAATGCAATTCTTAAAGCCGTTTCCTCTCTCTTTTCTTTCTTTCTTTCCTTCTTTTTTTGACTGGCATATGGCAAAATTTTTGACAGTGCATACGATTGGCATAATAGCTGCAGGAAACTAAAAACCATTTTTACTAGCATTAATCCCAGACACACAGGCAAACAGAGTCCTCTGCTTGCTCTCAAACATCAAAATCTTTCCAAGCCTATTCTTAAAATTTCAAAACCCCGTCCAATAAAATAAACCCTAAAATTGCCCAAGTTAAAGAGATCGTATGATATAAATAACATGGTGAACTGTTCGTTATATACACTTGAAATGTTGGTTATATACATTTAGCAGAGAAGATAACAGTTCAGAAGTTTATTAATTCACCCATCATAAATTATTGGCCTCTCAGCCAAAACCAGTTGCAGAACTAGTCAGAATATGTGAATTTAAAGTAAACTGATAAATTAAGAAATGGGGTAAAAGCGCCGCTGCACCAGCTAAAAAAAGTTTCGTCTAAACAGAAAGAAAGCCGTTTTTTGTCACGCTGCCCTTTGGTGATCCTGAAACGCAAATCCTTGTCCAAAAGGCACGTTTCGTGGAACTGAAATGTGATGACATACGATGCGATGACCACGTGTTTGTTAATATTGTTTTAATTGCTTGTTAAGTCTCTCCAATAAGAAATCGTTGTTTAGATTATTCTTTTGCTCAATAATCTATAAAATCTTCTCAAGAGGGTAATAAATATTCTGTCTTAGTTTCAGTTTTGGAATTACCTCGCTACGTTTATCTTAGTTAAGCAGTGAACAACAAAAGGTTCTCTGAATCCTAGCAACATGCCAACCTCAACTTAATCTTTTTGTTCTGCTTCACGGGGTTTTCAACCCAAGTGTTTTATGACATGCTTCAGTTGAGCAACTTCAACTCGTTAACATATGTATACTTTTGATTCATCAACAACAAATTTGCTTTCCTTCTCTTTTACGAAACACTAACTACAAGAAAAGATCTTAGATAGCAATAACATACAACTAGAAGTCTCCCAATTATACTTTCAAAATAAACTATCATACTAAAATAAGGATCCAACGGAGCTAGTGATACAGTAATTACAACCCTTCAAAATTTTTGTAGGGTCTCCTTAGTTCTTTCATGCCTTATCTGGAAATTGGAAATTTTTATTGGAAATTGGAAATTTTTATTGCGTTTAGGAAATCAGAAAGGATTTTTTGGACAGTTCCAAGTTGAAAATATCATTAAGGTAATGCCCAAGCAACTAAGATTTTTGTGAAATCAGAAAGGATTTCTTGGAAGGTTCCAAAGCTTCTATTGATATAATGCTCAAGCAAATAAGATGCAATTTTTGATAAAAAAAAAAAATACATACCTGTCGAAGCACCTTTAAAAAACGTAGGTAAGGATAAGTAGCAATCCTCGATGCATAGACCAGAGATGGGTCCTCAAAATGGCACCATCATGGAAAGCGTCCTTCCCTCTGCAAATTATTTATCCCCTCTACAGCGGCTCCAAAAGCATCTAACAACGAGAAACCCTAGATGAATTATCCAAATCAAGAATCAAAACAACGTTGAAAGAATTTCAAATCACGAAACCCTAGTTGTGCGAAGCCAAGGAAGAGACGCAGATGCAAATCCAATGGCAAATCTGTACGGAGTGGACCACCAAAGTGATGGAAAGTTGGAAACCACTTCGCCGCCATTAATTCATTTTTTTTGCCAAATAACAGAGCTATTCAGCAAGAACTCATGCCCAAAACAGAACAGTCCAACATGATTACTTCGTAGCCTTCACAAGGTACACTGAAAGCGAGCCACAACCAGAGATGTTTTTGGCTTGCAAACTAATTTCTAAACCCCAACAGAGCAGTTAGTTTTGTTGATAGGGTTCCCGTCAGGCCGTCACTGACATTCAGAACACACTTCTCAAAGAATGCAAAATCAGGACCAGATTCCAATACAGACTGCTGCACAGAATGCAGTGTGGAATGCAGAATGCGGTGCACTTCAATTCCGGTCGTGGCCACTTACCTTCGATGCCATCCGTCTTTCATGAACGGTAAACGACGTCGGAGAATTGTTTACCAATATTTTTACAATGCACAAATTTTAGATTCATATCTTATTAACCGTTAAAACACATATACGTTGTAACCTAGGTGATCTTTTAAGTGTTAGCACATTGTTTTCTTTTTCAAGAGGTTGCCACTTGGATGTTTCATGAAAGTTTCTTATTAACCTATATGCTTGTAAGGGGTATATATAGTGATTACATTGTTAATTTGGTTAGAATATGTAAATCTAGGTTCAATCCTAAGAAATATGTTAATTTGGTTCATTATCTTATTAGGCAAGAAGTTATTTCAAGTCACAATTAAGGCATTGTTATGTTCTAAAATTCTTCTAATGTCTTCTTGAGAAGCAACTTGCACCACCCATAGGCTATCTACTAGCAGCTCCATGAAGTGGGGAAGGAACGGTGGTTGCTTCTACACTTGCAAAACTAGTTTGATGGGTTGATGGTTGCTCTTGTACACATGTTGGTACGATTCAATATAGTATTAGTATTAGTTGTGGGGTTTTGGGCCCTAAAGAATGTAGCATGCTATATGTCTTGGGGTGTACTTATAATCAAATTATTTTAGGCTCTAACATCCCCTATGTATATTCTTAGGAGATATATATAGTCTTTGAGTTTCCCCTTGTAATGGCATTGATCATTGTTACTCTAGGTAGCTCAAGTAGTTAGCTCATTATCTTGTTAAACAGAGGTCGCCTATTGGAGTCACACTTGAGGCATCATTATATTCATTTAATAAAGTCATAGGTTGCATCATAAAAGATATAGTGATTTGACACTGTTAACCTAGTGGTAAGACTCTTAATTAGAAACCTCCAAGTCATGGGTTTGATTCTAGTAGGAAATGCTAGGTTATAAAGTTCTAATTGGACTATATATCTTGTGGTGTACCTATATTACAATTAAGAGTATTATTAAAATCTTAATACATAACAAATTAATCTAACTAATTTAATATGCAATTAATAATGAGGTGTTAGCTTACTGGTAAGACTTTTGATTTGAAAGCTCAAAGTCATGGATTCGATTTTGGTAGGTAATGCTAAGTTATATAGCTTGGGGTATACCTATATAACAATTATTTTAGAGTTCCAACACCCTAATGTGCAATTAAGTAAATCCTAATCTAGCATAAGGCAATGAGTATCCATTTCCAAATTATCATACATATCCTAAACTAACATACTAATTGTTGGGATTATCAAGTATTATGCTACTAAGTGAATCAAGCAATAGCGTTGTTGGGATTAATAAGTGAATATGTGTCTATACTCAAAACTAGTCATGTTCATTTTGCCAATTCATTAACACAAATAAAAAAATAAATATTATGCTAAGTATATTAAGAAATTAATTTGTAATTAGAAAAATTAGTAAATTATGTTAAATACTACAATGAACATAAATAAATCTTAATTTCATTATCGTCATGAAAATGTGTTCATGATGTAGCAACACCTCTTCTGAACCCCTTTTTATCCTTACAAAAAAAAAAGAATGAAATTTTCAAGTAGCTTGGGAGATATTATGGACATTTATAGATATCTTACTTAAGAGTTGAGATGTCACACGAGACATCTTGGTAACCTAGGAGATGTCTTACTTTAGAGTTATGATGTCAAAGGAGACATCTTCTCGATAGCATAGACATCTTACGAGAGACGTCATGTTCCTAGAAGAGACATCTTATCTCTAGAGGAGATGTCCTACTTGAATGATGGACTTGATAAAGAAAAATCTTCTCAAGCCTTTAGATATCTCGTTTGATCATGAAAATCTCTAATGTGGTAGTTTTAAGATAGGAAACAATCAGGAATATCAAGTTCAATATGGGAAAGATTTCCCTAGGGTTTAAGCTTTGTGTTTGATAAATATTAGGTTTGTATTGCATGTTTTGGTATGAGAGTTACCAGAAAGACTACATGAGAGTAGTGTGCATCTTGGTGATCGACTATGTATGGTGGTATTGGCCATAGCTCTCGGTGTTTGGATCTCAGTCCTATGTGAGGAAGAAATATGGATTAATTGTACATTTCATTGAGGTCGATTGTGTGTGTGGTTGTAGAGCCTCATGCTTTGTAATATTGTTGAGTGAGTGAGTATTGTTGTTTTGTGGAATTGTGGTTCCATTGTGTTTGTAATCTTCTTTCAGTTTTCCTAGAAGATAGCTAGTTTTCTTATTTTCTAGCAATTGAATTATCTTGCATACAATATGGGTTTAGTATGTTTTGAAGAATTAAAGAAAATTAGAATGACCCTACTTCAAGATTAGTATCATAGAGTAGGTTTATTATTGTTTGGAATTTGGCTATGGATTTTTATGTCTATTTTAAATGACTCCTAATAAGAAAAATGTTCAATCCCTAAACAAAGACATGGAAAGCATGAAATCTACCTTTCAATTGATGGTTAAATGATTGGATGAGATTAGTGCCAACATAGATAGGAATGTAGGTCCCATCCATATTCAAACTTGCATTTTTCTACTCTGGAAACACCTGCAGGGGGTAGATCTTACCTACCCCCAACGTGGAAGGGTGGAGGCTTTGTAAACTTTCCCCCCTTCAACATGGAAACCTAATGCACAACTTGGAAGCCACAATAAGCAAAATTCATTAATTCATACTCTTCAACATTGACCAACGACTTCAACAAGCATGGTGGAGAGCTTAGTGTGGAAGATTCATCTCCAATGTGAAAGGTGTGCCCTAACTACTATTTATAGTAAAGGAAATGGCCATGGGGAAAGCAGTTACTATGTATAGTAACCCCCCAAATTTGGGCACCCATCTCACCTAAATTTGCAACCGATTCAAAACCAATTTGTAGCCAAATCATAGCCAATTTGCAACTCCATTCATGGCCCAAAGACCCTATAAAAGGCAACCTTCAACACCATTTATGGGTTCAACATTTTTGGACAAAGTGAAGCATTTTTCGACAAGCAAATTCTCACTAAAGATTCAACCATTTTTCATAATTCCATACTTGGGGCATTTTCAAGCATTCAATAGCTCTTACAAGTTCCCATACTTACATTCTCTTGAACCCCAGCATGGAAGCATTATAGCCTTGAGTGAACCAACTTGCAGATCCAAGGTTGTAGTAGTGAAGGGAGGTTTGATAGCATCAAGAGTGGCTTAGCACCTAGATCATGGAGCACATCACATCGGCTTCAATAACCTTTGAACTCTTGCACAAGTGAACCCCCCTTTTTTTCTCATCCAAACACCATTTGTACACATTTCTCTAACTTATTCTTTATTCTTTTCTTAATAAAGTTTTAAGTTTGAGTTTTATGTTGAATAAAATTAAATTTATTATTTGTGTATTATTCAAATTTGTTCATATTTACATGTTTTGCATCTCCTAAGTCCCTGGTTGATTAGCCAAACTGACCAGGGTGACCCAAATCTCATTTTTATTGTAAAGGCCCTAGGGATTCGGGGTTGGGGAACTACTTGCATCGAGGATCCTTGGTTTTCATTTTAGCAATCGAGGTTTTTGGTCATAATAGTTTTTCTTGGTGCTAGAAGGAGGGCCTTTGCCTAAATTTTGTAGCCAGATCTACTCTTTTTATTATTATTTTGCAAGCTTTGCCTTAATTTTTGCAACCAAAACCATTGAAAAATCAACATTGGTCTTTCCCCCCCTATGACCAAAACTGCAATGTGGAAGTTGTAGGTGGTTGGGGTTTGGCTTTTCATAGCACTTGCTGTGAATTTTATAGCCCAAAGCCAATGCTGATATTTTTCTCCCCATTATTTTTATTGCCAAAAGTTTATATTCTAGCTTCTAAAAGTGGGTGGTTCAACTCATCCGTGAGGTGACTTTTCCCTAACTTTTCCAAGTTGAGAGAATTAGCAGTTGCCTAAAACCAATTTTAGTGGAAAAATACTACTTTCNAGTTTCTAAAGTGGGTGGTTCAACTCTTCTGTAAGTTGGCTTTCCCCCATTTTTCCAAGCTGAGAAAATTGGCAACTAGCTAAAACTAGTTTTAGTAGAGAAACATCAACTTTCCACTTTGGTTTTTATCCTTCTCCTCATCAATGTTGAGGTAGGAGGTGTGAGATTCCCATCATCTCATCCCCTCTCTTTCCCCCCTTTGCCATACCCAGCATGGAAGCAATTGGGAGGTTAGCGTTGGTAAAGTTTGAAACCAATTTTATAACTAGATCTACTTTTGTGGCAAGTTGAAAGCCATTTTTTAAAGCCAAAACTCCCAAGGAATCCAATGCTACCTTTACTCCTCCTCATGGTAGAAACTTCAGTGTGGAAGCTATAGGTGGTTTAGGTGCTAGAATTTAATAACATCTGTTGTGAATTCTTAGAACAAATCCAGCATGGAAGCCTTGATAAATATTTAATTTTTGTTGCTAGAATCTTTGTTACTAAACCAACCTTGGTTTCCATACCAACCAAACCTACTTTTCTCTCCTTTTTTGGTGAAAGTTGGTAACCTACTGAAATCATCTTTGGAAACTGCCAAGTTTCCATTTTGGTCTTCAAATTTTTTTCCTCTTTCCAACATTGAAATAAAAATGTGTGAGATTTCCATTATCTCACCCCCCCGCACACCCCACCCCCCACCCCCCCTCTCCTTCTTTTTCCCTTTGTCATACCTAGTGTAGAGGTACCTAGGAAGCCAACTTGGGTGAGGTTTAAAGCCAACATTGTCAATATTCTATTTTTGGTAAAGGGGTAAACCCCACTTATTCCCCACTTACTAATTATAATAAGTATATCATTTTTTGTCATTTCCATTTCCTCTCAGAGTTTTTGAATTCCATTAACTAGAATTTACTCCTGTCTTAACATTTATAGCCTATTCTTAAGCAATTATCAGCACTAAACCATGCCTTTTTGAAAATCCACCAAATTACCCTTCACCTTCATTGGTAAAGATCATAACCAATAAGTCATGAGGGTGTATGATCCCAAAGACCCTATAGTCATTGAGTGTAGGCAATCTTTGAGAGTTAGAGGGGAGAGTCCCGATTTTGCAGCCATAAACAAAGATCATTATAACTTCATTTGTGCTAAAATACAGGTAGGCATGTTAATTTCATGAATTGAAGCTAAGGTCAAAAGGGAGTTTGAGCTCATACACAGGGGTGGGAAAGAGCACATCCCTTTCCCATATGAAGAAATCCCCCTTAATGATGTCTATTCTAGCGTTCTAATCCAATTGATTACTATAGAAGAGGAAGATGACCAGCCTAACTTTGGGGAACAACAGGAAGAGGAGGATGAATTTGGGGTAGAATTTGAGCCTAAAAACATCCTTGGAGGACTGTTCCAACAAACATCCCCCAATGTCATAGAACCTTCCCTAATGCCTTTGTTTTCTCCATGGACATGGTGCCACCATCTTCTAGTCTTCTACACCCTANAGACAACGACTGTTCTAATCCAAGATTTCATTGGTTAGGGTCTGGTGTATGTTAAGTGCTTACTGTCTACGGATTCGACCGAGTCACGTGTGAACGCCCGTGATTCGTATGGTTGGACGTAGGGATACCTAGCCGCTCATCAACTAGGTCTTGAATCATTTGGAAGGCTTGATCCAATCCTTANAAATGCCATAACCTTATGTACAAACCTTACAAACTATGGGGCCACTGTAAGGATTGGATCAAGCCTTCCAAATGATTCAAGACCTAGTTGATGAGCGGCTAGGTATCCCTACGTCCAACCATACGAATCACGGGCGTTCACACGTGACTCGGTCGAATCCGTAGACAGTAAGCACTTAACATACACCAGACCCTAACCAATGAAATCTTGGATTAGAACAGTCGTTGTCTTCCTAATCTCACTTGTGATGTTCTGTTCGTGATGGTTAAGTGAGATTAAGGCTAATGATTTTTATAGCTTTTTACTTATCTTTTGGCATCTAATTATCTTGGAAAGTAAAGCTAGAGTATGAAGTAATCTAAGATTATCTTAATCTAAATCTTAACTACTCCTAACATAAGTATCCAACCTCATCTTCCGGGAACGTTCTGAGCATCCCCTAACACTATTGGATTACCAGATGTTAAGCATCACTGGGTTACCAAGCGTTGGGTTTACATTCAAGATGATTGTACTTATGGCTTTTATGGACTATAAGGAGTGATAGCGATTAAAATAACAATGACAGAAACTTAAGTAATTAACAAGTAATTAAGAAAGCATAAACATATTAAACTACTAAATGCATAAAATGGCTAAGTCCAAATGCTGCAAGGAATGCTTGAAGAGTTCGTCTTTATTGCCATCACACCAATGGGCTCAAATACATCAACGCTCGAATAAAGAGCTAATCACTTTTCTTACACCTGCTGTGGGCACTTGGAAAATATTCTATCTCCTGCAAGAACAAACTATAAGAGCTTCACTACAACTAACTGAAAGATACCCCAATGAGGTGGAAGGCCCTCTTATTTATAGGCTGAAATAGGCTCTGCATAAACGAGGCCACGTCGATGTATGGAAGGCTACATCGACGGGGCCGCATCAACGCAGCCAAGTATACAGGGCCATATATGCAGCCTAGTCGACGCATTGACTAATGACACTTCATCATACCCCCACGACTGAGTAAAAACTCATCCTCGAGTTACTCTACAATTTGGAAGGTATGGGCTTTTATTGACAACACACATAACTCGACACACACATGACATAACATCAATTTGACCATGTTCCCGAGTTACAGAGAAGGAAGAGTTACAAAAAATGGTGGTGTTCAGAGATAAAATTGAACACCTTGATGGTCCTAGAGTCTCTGCTGTGTAGGATGATGCACAAATTTTTTGAAGAAGGTCACACTGTCCCTGGGGGTGGTGGTTCTGATGGTCCTTCACTAGCTTTTGGCCCATGCGATGGCGGTGGCATGAATGATGGTTGCCCCATAGTAGCTACAACTTCTAGAGGTAGCCGAAAAGCCTCCAAAAGAGCCCTCATTTTTTCTTCTTTTCTTCTAGGATCGTTCACTATCCAGGAAGCTTCACCAATGTGTGTTGGAACTGGAACCTCCCAAGGGCATAGCAGCACTGGGAAGAGTTCTTTTAGGTTGACAAACCAGGTTGCGAGCTGCTTTCGTTTGATGTCAAATGCTCGAATTGATGCCTGTAGCTATTGGTAGTCATTCATTTGACAGGCCAGGTTCTCCACAACTGTACGTTGTTCTTCAAATCGCATGCGGAGAACCTTGAGTTCCACGTTTGCTATTTTAAGTTTTTTCTTTGTTGCTTTATGTGCCTAAAAATCACCCTCATATAGAGAATACGAGGTAGCCACTTGCTTTTCCAATTCTAACTACAATCTTTTGGTTGTGAGCATAGCCAAGTTTGTATAGTGAAGGTTGGTAAGCTCCATATATTCTGTCATCTCCTCAATCTGCAGCTCCTTAAGGTAGATTTCAGCTTGATTGTAGGTGTTCAACCCATCAAAGATAGGTTGCCATACGTCACCTCCTTCTTCGAGCTGTTGGAGCGCTTGGTTCATTTTGGCCTTTACGACTTGAATGTACTTTTCATTTACTTCCTTCTGTAATCCCACTTAGTCCTTGTAATGATTTTTGATGTTTTCAAATTTTAGGGCCTCACTCTTCCAAGCGGCGATTTCAATTGCAGATTTCTATGACAATGCTTGAACCTCCTCCATTGACAGATTTTGGTTCTCTGCAGCCAACCTTCTTATGTCAGTGTTGACCCTGGCTAGTTCTTCTTGTTGTTGGTGGATAAAATTTTTCATGTGTTCATTTTCTGCACCAACATTGCCCAAGCGATGAACCTCTGCGGTCAATCGAATGTTCTCTTGGTCAACCTCCATCAAGTCCTTCTCTAAATGATATGCTCGAACATCTTCCAAGGACTTATTGAAGATCGTTAACTCTCACACATCCTCAACGATCTGAAGTTTGGTTTGAAGCTGCTAAAAAGCTTCATCTTTGGTGATTTCGCGGTTGAGGATGGCTGGATCGGCAAGTTGGGCTCTTAATTGGGCTACTTCCATTGCCAGACGTTGACAAGTAACCTGAGCAACTTCAAGTTGCCCTTCCAAAACGAGGCTCTTACCCCTTACCGAGAGTAGCTCCGACTAGGTTGCAGTAATGTTGTTTGGAAGGTCAAAGACATTCAAAAGTGGTTGCCCAGTTCCCACCAGTCGTATCAAAAACTCCTCGTATTGGGCTGCATCAATCTTGCTACACGAAGTTCTGGTAGATGCTTTTACATCTTGTAGTCCATGAACGTTCAGTACAGGTGCTGCCAGTGCATTGAGAGCCGTAGCAATTGTATTAGCAACCACTTCGACCGCAGTCTCCTGTCCTTGGTGTTGCATTACCAAGACTGTTGCCCCTTGACCATCTTCTAAGCATACCAAAAAGGTAGCAGCATTCCCAAAAATTTCAAGAAATAACTGTTGTGTGGACACTGTTACCTCTCAGACACTAGGATTTGTTTGTGCAGGCACTTACATTCAGGCTATGGAGAACATCGGCCCTTCTCTTTCTAGCAAGCTAATTGATCGAGCCACTTGCTCTAGGTGGCTGATTGCAGGGCAATAAACCGAAGGGTCTTCTCTTCCACTAGTCCTGCCAGATTTCTCTTATTGGCTCAAGAGCATTTCTCGGATTTCGCAGATGTGTTCTGCTATTGTTTGCGAACCTAGCTATGTTGTTTATGTAGGTGATGGAGGTCCTCTATCTGAGTGGTGGTAGGAGTTTTATCCTTCATCATTTCCTGCCAAGAGGCAATCGGGTCATGCCGAATTATATCATTGGAATACTGTGCTATCCCTGCCTATTTGCAAAACTTTCAGATGAGGCAGGGAAAGGGGAGAGCTCGTCTTCCACGTTCACTCTCAGCAAACCTCTCTTCAATCTCCAAGAACAATAGCTGTGGAAGACTCATTGGAAATTTCCCACTCAAGGCAGCACATGCACGAGCAGAGAAGGCTTTGATTTTGCTAGGTCTTACCATTGGGTTCAAGTGGTAAGACGCGATCTTTGAGCACACCCTTTCTGCCATGGTCAAAGAGCCAAATTCCTTGCACTCTACCCCATAGCACTGTTTGGTCCATGCTACTTTTACCTCTAGGTAGGCTTGTTTTGGGATCTCCACCACGTCTGCTCCGATCTTGGGCAACCCCAGAGCCTACACTATCACCTCTGAAGAGTAAGAGACATAAATGTCTTTGATTCTTACTCTGGACTGCGGTTGCCAATTCGTCTAGAAGAGATAGGTCTCTCCTAAGTACAATTCACCATTGGTTGTAATGATTGGCCACATGGGAGAGTTTTGTAGTTGAAGCCTCACTTCTTCTGGAGCATTCTTGAGGAATGGTCCAAAGTTTAGCTCTTGGAGGACCATCCATTACACCTTGCGCAGCTTAATAGCATCAAGATAGGCTTGGGTTAGGGTGACCTCAAGTTGTGGTGCTATCCCTAGAGTCTCATCCCCTTACGATTGCTCATTGGGAATCTCCTCTTTGGGAATCTGATGGACATATTTCACATCAGGTCCTTTGCGAAGGGGGCTAGTTGCATGAGAGCCCTTTGCGTTCTCTGGCTATTGCGTGCCTCATCCCCTTCCTGTGCATGGGCGCTTGTCCCTTGGTTGTGATGGTCCTTCACCCCTTGAGTGCCTTGGTTTGGATGCCATCTGCAATCAAACATAACCACCCATTAGACTATGCATAAGTAGCTCAAGATGGTCCTTATACACTTTCTTAGTTCGACTAAGTTATATTGTTGGCACAGGCATTCCTTTAAGTCTCCTGGAGTGTTAATTCATGGGCTAGAACCGAAAAACAATAAGGGATAAGCTGGTATCCAAACCATTATTTTCATTTTGTCCCTTAGAGGTGCGAAGTCTTAATCAACTAACCGATTAATTAATTAATTACACATAGGCTTCACCCCCCACGACTGAGAGCATACCTTCAGTTACTTAAAAGGGCAAGGATCAGTGGATGCAGACGTGCGATAGAACGTAGGTGCATAGGGAAGAGTTGGGTAGAAAAAATGGCAAAATCTCCCCCCAATTTGTGCTTCAAATGATGAAAAATGAAAGCACAACGACCGTATATATAGGGGTTGGATGCTGTGTTAATGGGGCCACGTATACGTGGCCGTGTATATGCAGGGGGTTGTGTATATAGGGCCTCGTATATGTAGGGGTGTACACTCGTTGACCAGCATTGACCAACCCAGAAAAAGCCTAAAATGATGAATTTGAAATGCCAAATTGGGGCGGTTGAAGTGCGTGAGAGGCCCAGTCATGGCTGAGGATAGAAGGAAGGTAATCGAGGCTCGAAAAAGAGTCAAAAATAGGAGAACATGACTCAAAAGAACTCTACGGGGAAGAAATCGAGTAATGGGATCCTGAAAATAATTAACCATGAAACCTAAAGGATGGGAGACTTAATAAGCGAGACCAAGAATATGCAGGTGGGTCCTCCCCATAACAGGAAATAGCCTTAGTAGCCCTTGCATATCCTCAACACCAGGGTTCGTGGGCCTCAGGGTTAAGAAATGGTGTGCGCCAGTTAAGACTCCTACCCAAGAGATCCCGTCAAGGCATGAGAAATCCATGGAAATCACGATGAACTCACAAAACATAAAACGAGCAGTGAGGTGAGGATGAAGAGAAATGAGTGCATTCCGATTGTCGGTCACATGAAACCCCATGTGTAGTTGTGGTTAAGTGACCCGGTAGAACCTTTCCTGAGTTCAGACCCAAAACCATCCACATACAGTGACATCGTAGTAATAGACGAAGCCTCGGCCATCCTCCAAGTAGGAAAATATGCATCCACAGAGACCTAGCACTCTAGAAAACATGAGAGGAAGGAAGTGAAATGGGACCAAGTTAGAGGGGATGAAGGAAGTTCCATAACTAGTGCTTGTGACTCGTGAGAGGTAGTCTAAGGGGTGTTCTTTGAATTCCCACATAGTGATGTTATGATTTTTTTCTCTTTTTCAAGGGAACCACACCATGCAAAGATCCATGCATGTTTGCATGCATTTGACCAAGGGGTGTGCTTTGAATCCTCATGTTTATTTGTGTGTGTTTTTTTTGTTTTGTCTTTTTTTCTTTTGAAATTTTTTTCGATGAGGACCACACCATGCAAGGTCGAACTGCTCAGAAGCTTCCATGGAGAGAAGAACATGAAGTGGTAGGAAATCCGTAAGGACACACTAGCAACCCAAGGAATAGGAGAGAGCGACGAATGTTGCATTCCCCTTGAAGTCACACCCGATTCAAACCATTGGGTCATCCCTGAGTCTGGGAACTACACAAGTCACACATTAATTACAATGTTTTTAAGTGAAGGGGTTGCATGTTCTCAATAGAAGGAAAACCATGGAGTGGGTGAATGGGTGGATGACGTGGACTCATTGCTGATTTTATGAGCTGAGAATAGACGTAAAGTCCAAGGACAACCATGAGAGGGTGGGAGCCAGATAACTAGGTGGAGTATTACATTACCCATCGTAACAAAAACCATGTGCGCCAGACACCTGATAACAATAAGACGACGGGTTAGCGGTCATGTGAAAAATGAATGAAACACACACAAAGGAATGGAAAATAATTAAAGAAAGGAGAAACTTAATAATAATTGGCAAACGTATGAATGATGTTGAAAAACAAAAAGTGTAAAACAAAAAATTACAAAATAGTGAGGGGTGTAGGGAAATGGATTAGCAAGGATGACGGTCTCCCCCACGACTAAGTGGAAAGGAGGAGATGCGAAAAATGGAGCATGGTTGACCGGGTGATGACGAGGTGGTTGCACTAGTTGAGTGGAGTTCACGGAAAGGTTTCAGTTATTGGCGGTTGACCAACTGTGTTCTGGTGGGGTCCTCAAGCTTGTGGATAAGCACGGCCCTGGATGGGAAGGTTTCGGAGATAATGTAAGGTCCCTCCCACAATGTTTGAAACTTGGTCGGTTGAGATACATGTGAGGGGTTCTAAGACAATACCTTGTCTCCACATCTACATGTGACCTTCCGAATCCTAAGATCATGTCATTTTTTGTTATAGGCCTTGTGGATCTCATTTGAAGATAGGGCCACTAATCGGTTGTCAACTAGCACACTTAAATTGATATGGCGTTCACGTTGTGCTAGTGGAAGGTCAAGGCCTAAGTCACTGGCGATGGATAGTGTGCAGAATTTGGCCTAAATTGGAAGTGTTGGTAACTTTCTATACACTAACTCATAGGGAGAGTACCCTATAGGAAGTTTCCAAGTGGAGCGATAGGCCCATAGGGCATTGTTAAGCTTGGTACTCCAATCCATCCTGTATTTTATGATGGTTCAGGTAAGGATCTTGGTGATCTCCCTATTGGTGACTTCAGCTTACCCATTGGCTTAGGGGTGATAGGGTGTTGTAAATTTATGGGTGACCCCCAAGTGTTGCATGAGTTTCCAAAAAGTGACACCCATGAAATGAGTTTCATTATCAGAAATGAGTGCATGTGGCACTCCAAACCTATTGATGATTTGTTGTTGGATAAATTGTGTGAAGGTGTTGGAAGAACAGTCGACGACGACTGATGCTTCTACCCACTTTATACAGTAGTCCACAACTATGATGATGTATGCCTTTCCATTTGACAGGGGAGTGATGGGCCCCATGAAGTCGATGCCCCAGATGTCGAAGGGCTCCAGTGGCTGGATTCACTATTGAGGTCCCTCCAACCATGCTATCATCCCACCATCCTTTTGGCATCGTTCGTAGGAGTAGGCGAACCATTGTGTGTCCCTAAAAATTGTGGGCCAGTAATACCTTGCAAGCAGGATCTTAATGGTTGTGCAACGTCCAGCATAGTAGCCCTCACAAGGGCCCTCGTGAGCATCTTGGAGGATGCGTAGTGTATTGTCATCAGGGACACACCATCGAACTAGGCCATCTGCACACACCTTGTAAAGGTTGCCATTGATTTCCATGAAACGCTTGGCCTTATGAAGAAACTATTATTTTTGTCGATGGTTCCACTCCTTTGGAAACTCCTGGGTTGTGAGGTAGGTGAGGATGTAGTTGAACCAAGGGGATTCCTTTGGCACTTGCTGATCGATTGCACCTGTGAAGAGGTGTTCATCTGGAAATTGGTCAAAGAGGGGCTCCTCCTCTTCTATGTCATCCCATCGTAATCGAGACAAGTGGTCAGCTACCACATTCTCAGTCCCCTTCTGGTCTACCATGGTGAGATTAAACTCCTAAAGGATCACCAGCCACCGGATGATGCGGGGGCTCATCGTTGGTTTGTTCATCAGGAATAGAATAGCACTGTGGTCAGTATGCAGAAACACCTTGTATCCGAGCACATAGTGTCAAAATTTTTCAAAGGAAAACACCATCACCATCAACTCCTTTTCGGTGGTGGTGTAGTTAAGCTAAGCACCCATAATGCTATGGCTTGCATAGTGGATATAGTATGGAAGTTTCTAATTGTCACATTGTGTAAGCACGGCTCCCAAGGTGAAATTAGATGCATCCGTCATGATGTGAAAGGGCCTGGACCAATCAGGTGCTCTTAGAACTAGAGTTTCTATGAGTTTCTGTTTAAGCAATTGGAATGCAAATTCACATTCCTTGGTCTAGATGAACAGAGCATCCTTCTTTGTAAGTTCTACCAATGGCTTGGTGATCTTTGAGAAGTTTTCAATGAAGCACCGATAGTAACTAGTGTGGTCAAGGAATGACCAAACATCTTTTACAGTGCTTGGTTTACGGGTGATTCCTTGGATGACCCTGATCTTTTCAAGATCCACACTAATCCCTATTTGTGAGATGTGATGTCCCAGTACAATGCCTTCTTGGACCATCAAATGGCTTTTCTGCCAATTGAGCTGCAGATTGGTGTCTACACACCTTTTCAAAACCTACTCCAGATGGTCCAAGGCTTGCTTGAACATAGCCCCATAGGTAGAGAAGTCATCCATGAAGATGTTGAGGACAAGGTGTTGGAATGTAGTAAGCACATTGCATAGGCCAAAAGGCATCTTCTTGTATGCGAAAGGCCCCCATGGACTTGTGAAAGTTATTTTGGCCAGGTCCTCTAGTGCTATTTGGATTTTGTTATAACCACTATAACCATCCAAAAACCTGTGATAGTGGTGCCTTGCGATGGTGTCCAACACTTGGTCCACAAATGGGAGTGGAAAGTGATCCTTGAAGGTAGCCATGTTGAGCAATCAAAAATCGACACAGACCCTCCATTTGCCACCTTTCTTTGGCACAATAATGAGTGGGCTAACCCATTCACTATCGGCAATAGAATAGATGAACCCTGCCTTTAGCAATTGTTCGATTTCATCCTTGACGACCTACTTTAGTTTGGGGTTCAATCATCTTTGTGGCTATCGTCGTGGCTTCATGGAGGGGTGAATATAGATCCGATATTGGAAGACCCTAGGATCAACTCTAGTCAACTCAGGATATGATCATGCAAATGCAGCATCCCATTTGTTTACCACCTTTAGCAATCTCTTCTTCTATTCAGGAGCAAGGGTGGCATTGATAATTACCGGCATTCCATTTTGCAAAAAAGCATATTCCAAGTGAGCCGGTAAAGAATTTAGCTCTAGAGGCTCTTGTTTGAAGCTTTCAAGGATTTGCAGCTTCCCCCAATCATCATGGTCATCAACAGTGGAAACCTGTTGATGAACCTCTTTCATTTCATCCATGCTTTCAATGTAGGCTTGTACAAGCCCCTCAGACGGTTCCATGCACAATGCGCTGCTAGTAGGATTAGCTGTCAGCCATAGGGTGCCCTCTTGGTTAGTGGCTACTACGTACATGCACTATTGAATAAGTGATTCCTCAGTACACCGACTGCATGCTTGAATGGATATCTACTTAGCAGACCATAACTACTACACATAGTTACACCCTGAGTCATTGTACGCGATGCATGGAACACGCTTCTTCTCAATCTTCCCGAAAGGATTTTCCTTTGAAATTTCAAGGGAAAGATCTCAGAGTCCTAGTCGTGCATCCATCGTGCTCAACCAGGCTGTTCCCATGATGATTGGGAAGTTCCCCTTACAGTTCTTCACACAGATGACCAGGAAATCAGCAAGATAGGACCACCCACAAATGGTGGTCACAATGTCCTCCACCAATCCTAAGGGAATGATGATGGACTAGTCTTCTAACTCGAGCCGAATGTTTCTCTTCTTTAGCAGGGGCAAGTTCTAGTTCTTGTACATGTCATGAGAGATCAAATTAACCCTTGATCCCAAGTCTAGAAGAGCTTTGCATGGTTCGTTCCCTACCACATAAAGATAGATGAGGGGGCTTCCCAGATCGGTTAATTTTTGGGGAAGACAACCTACCTTGATCCAGTCGGTCACAACATGTGTGAGCATGACTGTGTAGATATTGGAGTGTGGTTAGCTTAAGGGCTACTTTGGTGGTGGAATAGTGGAGGATCTTGGAGGTTCGGAGGCACTGGCCACAAATGTATGTGAGGGTATGTTCAGATTATTGGGCTAGAAAAAAGGATGTTTTCATGGCTTGGGTTCCAGTCCACTCGGCTGAGGTGCTAGTTGTAAGTGAACAGCCCTCGTAGAATTTCGTTTTTGTGGCTGTGACAGTATCTCTCCCTAAATCGATGGAGTAGGTGGCAACTAAGTGGGATGTTGTGAAGGAGTGATAGGATAAGGTGATGGAGGGTAGAAGAGATGTGGGTTTTTCCCCCTGGGTGATGGAGATTGAGGTCAGAAATATTTCAGGGGTTGGTAATAACTTGAAAAGGCCACATGACTTGAAGAGTCTCGTGGAGAGATCGGTTGTTGAACATAGTACCCATAGGGATCTGGTTGTTTGTAAGGGTATTGCTACCTTGGAGGTGGCATCACCCATGCTTGTGGGTGCTACGACTATTGGAAGTATTAGTAAGGTTGTGGTGGTGCTCCACTTGGATAGTATCCTTGTTGTTGGTGGAACTGCTTGGGGTTGCCTTGTGGGTAAGGTAACCTTCAGGGCATTTGTCTCTTTGCCAAGCGAGGATTCAATGCGTACACCTCAGACTCTTGAAGATGCAACACCACAAGAAAACACTCATCATCCTCCTCGATGTCAGAGTCTGCAACCTGCTTTGCTACAGCAACTTTGCCCTTACCTCTATATTGGGCACGTTCAGCTTCCTTCTTCCTGAGTTGATCGCGATCATTACCTTGTTCTCTAGACTCTTTTGCAATTTCTAGCACAATTTGGAATTTTTCGTTCAAAGAGTCCCACATATTATCAACCTTTGCCGATATTTCAAATGCAAACTTTTGTAAAGGTAAGGTCTTTCGGTTCATCGCTGCTTCCAGTGGTGATTCCTCCTCCTCGTCACAAAATTGGATTTCCCTTTTTCTGAGGGAAGGATCCCGGTTGAATTCTTCTGCACTCTCCTTTTTTCTAAGTTACCCTCCCTCCTTGCCCACCTATTCAATGAGGCGCTACAATTGATGGGCCCTTAGCTCTTATAGTTGTCCTTGGGGGTACACACCAAGGGTCTTTCGCATTTCAAAACGGAGCCCATCAATGATGTGGCGAAGTTGTGCCCATTGAGAGTAGCCATGCCTAGGGCATTGATGTAGCAGTGAATAGTATCTTCTCATGGCTACATCCAATGGTTCATGATTACCTTGTTTCCACCCTTGGATCCGATGTCTTAGGTTAGCCACTCTGGAGTACATTTGATACTTGTTATTGAAAATCTCAAGCATCGTACTCCACCTTCTGATTGATTCCAACTCCAAGGATTGGTACAATTTTTCTGCTTCCTTGATGAGTGTGTGAGGGAACAACTTCAGCTTCTGCCAATCATTGTTAATGTTCTGCAGGGTGCAGGCATCATGGAATGCCTGCAGGTGAGTCTGCGGATCAAAATTGTATCCCCTTTCAAATTTGGGGATGTTTTTCATATCTACGCACTTGATCCAGCTATCCTTCATGTGCCTACTAGGGATCTGAACTGCCTCAGTGATCTAGAGCATGCTCTATGTAGCCAACAATGGTTCATCCGAGTCATAGTCCTGTTGAGGACCATGATGTCTGTGATGATTTCGGCTACCCCTCCTTTCATGTTGGCGAACATTGCATGATTGATCACGTGTTTCCTTACATTGTTCCTTCCGAACCTTTTTACCACTGTCCTGTCACCCCTTTCTACCTCGGTTACAATCAGAGCCTGAGCTGGATGAAGGTGTAAGAGAGCGAGAGGATGGAGAAGAAGGAGAGGTATCGCCACCGCTCTGATGTCGATATCCCCCTCAACCTTGATGATGGCCTCGATCAGCCTACCCATCCTTGCTATGTGACCCTCCATCCCCTTGAGCATCTTAGTCACATAGAGCCTTGTTCTGAATGATGGACTGAAGGATCTACTGCCCCAGGGAAAGTTCAATTGAATGGGTATCATGAAAGATGGGATCTCCATCATCCTGCAGCCCTTGCGAGAATAAGGGATTACTGAATTGCTTCCTCTTCAGGTGTTCATATCTTTCCTCTTTCTACTGGTCTCATGCTCGTTGAGCCTCAGTGGGACGATAGTCCCGGTAGTCATGGTTCTCCATGACATACTCCACTCCACGGTCCTGGATGCCTAGTCTACCAAGATTGTGAAATAGCATCACAGGAGCCGATCGGTTGAGCGATAGTACGATGTTGCCCTCCATGTTCCACCATCGCAGATGCTCATCCTAATGTAGGATGAATGTGAAGTCAGACACATATTCATTGGGATGCTTGTATACCACCCAACATTCTTGTGGCATCAGTGGGTTAGATACCTCTCTCCTGTGAGAAGACATGTTGGACATTAGATGGTCCATGTGATCCATGTACCTTACTACTTACTTTAATCCACCTAGCGTGCGTAAATGTTTCTATCCTGGGTCCATTCCAATGACTTGAATGATAATTTCACTAAGGTTAGATGATGCATGTAAGACTAACAGTCCCTGGCAATGCCACCAATGATGAGCGGTTAGGTACCCATACGCCCAACCATACGAATCATGGGTGTTCACACGCAACTTGGTCAAATTTTGTAGACTGTAAGAACTTAACATACACCAGATCCTAACCAATGAAACCTTGGGTTAGAACGGTTGTTGTCTTCCTAATCTCACTTGTGATGTTTTGTTCGCGATGGTTAAGTGAGATTAAGGCTAATGCTTTTTATAGCTTTTTACTTATCTTTTGACATCTAATTATCTTGGAAAGTAAAGCTAGAGTATGAAGTAATCTAAGATTATCTTAATCTAAATCTTAACTACTCCTAGCATAAGTATCTAACCTCATCTTTCGGGCATGTTCTGAGCATCCCCTAACACTAGTGGGTTACCAAGCATTGGGTTTACGTTCAAGATGATCGTACTTATGGCTTTTACGAACTATAAGGAGCGATAGCGATTAAAATAACAATGAAAAAAACTTAAGTAATTAACAAAGCATAAACATATTAAACTACTGAATGCATAAAATGGCTAAGTCCAAATGCTGCAGGGAATGCTTGAAGAGTTTTTCTTTATTGCTGTCACTCTAATGGGCTTAGATACATCAATGCTCGAATAAAGAGCTAATCACTTTTCTTACACCTACTGTGGGCACTTGGAAAATATTCTATCTCTTGTAGGAACAAAATGTAAGAGATTCACTACAACTAATTGAAAGGCACCCCAATGAGGTGGAAGGCCCTCTTATTTATAAGCTGAAATAGGCTTTGCGTAAACAGGGCCATGTCGATGCATGGAAGGCTGCATCGATGGGGCCACGTCGACACGGTTGCGTATATACGGCCCCATATATGTGACCTAGTCGATGCATTGACTAATGACACTTCATCACTAATAGAGGAATTAAAGAGGCTTAAAGCCTCTACCACACAAACTGTCAAGATTTTGAACTTCTACTAAGACAATCCCATAAGTCCTATAGTCCCACCCTTGGCACTTCAACCTGGTGTCCCCATTCCAAAATTTAGTAAATATAATGGAGAAGGTGACTCTAATGCTCACCTTATTACCTTTTGATCTAAATGTCTGCTCTTGTAGCCATGGCCTCATACCATCATGAGGATTTTCCCTATGTCTTTGATTGGGAAAGAACTTGATTAATATTATGCATTGGCTAGAGGGTCTATATCCTCTTTGGAAGACTTAGTAGCCCAGTTTGTCAACCGCTTCAAATATAACTTGAAGCTTGACACAATGCTTGACCAACTCATGAAGGTCAAGCAAGGGCCCTTAGAACCTGTACAAAAATTTATTTAGTGGTGGAATGGATTGTTGAATGAAATACTAGAGCTCATAGTTGAAG
Organism: Gnetum montanum; assembly: GCA_015680685.1. Lineage (NCBI taxonomy): Eukaryota > Viridiplantae > Streptophyta > Gnetopsida > Gnetales > Gnetaceae > Gnetum > Gnetum montanum. The sequence goes on along the minus strand of MNCI01003375.1, from coordinate 102,725 downwards.
CCCACTTATTAGCCATATTCAAGGGAGTAGTTAATGACCTCATCAAGTCTAAATTCTACTACCTTGATCCATAGTCTCTTAGCCAAGCATTCTCACAAACTAAAAACATAGAGGATACCACAAAGGCCAGCCATGATCTAGCCTATATATCATATAAAAACCAACACACTCAAAGAGACAAGGAAAAGAGAAAACAAAATAACACTACCATAGAAACTATAACCAAAGAAGCCAAGACCACAAACCAAGGGTCGAAGGTTGACCCACCCAAGCCCCCCACCAATGATCGCAATAACCAACTATCAACTTTTGGGACTACTACATTGACAACAAGTAGACCTAACTTCAAAATGAAGTATAATTCTAAATATACTACATTGCCATTAAGACCATTCAAGTTGCTAGACCAACTATTAAGAAGTGGATGCATATAACATAAAAAAATGACCAAAGCTACTTAAAAGAAACACGAGTAACTATGTGAAATAGCCAAGGATCCCACTCAAAAAATGAGGGATGATGCTTAGTTGCCTAAATACTTTAAGCTAGACTGCTTCTACCAATATCGTCAACAACCTAGTCATGATACAGACTTCTGCCTTGCATTGAAGGATGACCTACAAAGGATGATAGAGAGGGGGGACTAGTCTTAGATGCTTCTAACCTAGTTTAGCCATAGAACTAGTCAATGCAGGTCTACAAAGACTTGTTGAATGCTAACGATAGCCCCTATGTTATTTCAGCATTCAACATCAATGACAATCGAAGACCTACCATGTTCCAAGTATTTTTCTACCATGAAAAGGCTTCTTTGGCTTCCCATAGCTCAATATCCCCCTTTGTTATGAGAATACCATCATGAATGCCTCTAAGAGAACCTTTTATCATCAAAGTATCTCAACCCAATACAACCCAAATAGTCGTAGCCTTAAAAATTACACATTGACCCTCTTGTGGTGGCCAATGCTACTACCTTTTTCCCTACAGTCAATGGTTGACAACCTAAAGGCTATAGTCAAACAAGGGAAGAAGCATAAGCAAAAGCTTGATAACAAAGGAGACAAGCATATGGAGGCACGAGAGGAAGTGGGCCCATCGAAGCCCACTCCCATTTCGGCTATACCCATGACCTTCTTTGCTCCATCTCCTTTAACCAAAAAGCCACAAGAGGATACTAAAATCCATAACCAAAAAAACCAAAAAGAGCCACAACAACCATAGCCTAAATCCAGAGTTTGCATTTTGGGATACATGGGGGAAGTAAAGAACAACCGAGGTGACAAGCCCATGGTCAACAATAAAAAATTCCTCAGTGCAATGGACCAAGTCAGGCAATCACTCAAGTAGAAAAATATAACTTTAAGCTGGTATGACTTAATCATGACTTTTTCCACACATCGTGAGGTGCTAGTCAAAATGTTGACCTTCATACCAATTAGTGAGGATATTCTTGCTAACAAGGAATCCATCCATGCAGTGATGATTCTGCACTCACTAGGGTAGGAGACCTCAACACCATTAACATTTCATGATATCAAAATTAAGGTTAGTTCCTAGAATGGTGATGTCACTATAGCCCCTTTTATTCATAACCATATGCATAGGAAAATTTAAAATACATCGGGTGCATGTTGATGATGGAGCTGTAACCAATGTCATCCTATGCACCATCATTAAACACTTGGGCTTAATTGAGCATGTACAACCTACAACCACCATAGTCTTAAGTCCTTCAATGGATTAAGAGTTTCCATCAAGGGGTATATATCCTTAGAGTTTGTAGCTAAAGAACACCTTCCTACAACTGCAATCCTTTTGGTGGTAAAAGAGACACCAAGGTTCAACCTGATCCTAGGAAGACCTTAGTTGGCTCAATTATGAGCTATCTCCTTGTCCATTCATCAAGAAATTCATCTTCCTTATGAGGGAGGTGAAATCATCATTCATGGTGACAATGCAAGTTCCTTAGCTATCAACAACATGGGCATAGAACAAGGATCCAAAGTGAAGCTTCAAGAAGAAGCTGCTAGCCATGAAGAGTAAAAATCCAAGAAAATCAACGATGATAATGAGAACCAATGCGATATGTTATGGGATGAGCTCCCCTTTAACATTGTAAGCAAAGGGAATGGTGAATACAAACTTATGCAAACTATGCCTTACTCACTCCCTAATCTTGCAAAGATTAGGAAGAATCTACACAAGTGAAATTTACCGTAACCTTCTCATGCCTCTATGACTAGATTCATTGATAGCCATATAGCCTTACTTTTTATTTATAGTTTATTACATATGCAATTATTTTTTTATGCTTTATGTACATAGCCTAATGCTTGTAGCCTAAGTTTTTTTGCATTTTTATTTACCAAATTTTCTTATTTTTACTTATGTTTTAAACATCAAAAAAGTGTCTCTTTCATGCTTGGTCCACTAAGATGTTAAACTAGCACTAATGGTTTGCTAAGATATTAAACTGGCACTAATGGTCCTCTAAGACGTTAAACTGGCACTAATCATCTACTATGATGTTAAATTGGCATTATGACCCACTCAGGCCTAAAACTAGCACTATGGTCAACTATGACCTTAAACTAACATTCTCGTCTGCTAAAATGTTAAATTGGCAATGTAGCCATAATCGCACAATATAATGTGTGCCCACGATGTCCTAAAGCTAGCAAACATTCCTCACATTGATTAGCCATAACCAAAAACATCAACATAGCCATTTTTAAGGTTTACAACATTTATAATATTTACTACTACTATAAATGCATATAGCCAAAATAAAAATAATATTAAAATTTAAAATTAAAATATCCATAACATATAGCCATAACCATAATGTGTAGTAATGATGCCAAAGAATAACCATAGTTCTGGCTAACCATAGCCATCAACATATAGACAAAAAAAAAATAGCCAATAAGTTGAACTAAAAGATGCTGCTAAGTAGCATCTGGAGAAGGAAGTGGTGGGTCATTCCCACCCTCATTACTAGGGCCACCAATGTCTCCTGAGGCTTGAAATGCAACAACATATGACCAGTCAATAACCCATAGCCAAGATCATGACTTAAAATAAAGACTAGAGTATATAGTATATCAAACCTGTGGAGAGTTTGGCTCCATCAGTTCTGGGGGTAGATGGGGAAGGCCTTACTCCAAATGATGGAGGATTTGGTCCTTCATCATGTTGACCCAATCAACATCCCCAAGATCAATGCAAAAAAAATGTCGAATCTATCTACAGAAGTCCAAGTACGAGGCTCATGAGTAATAACAACTATAGTAGTCTCACTCACAATGGTGGTGATTTGAAGAGTAAGGGATTGCTCCACCTTGAGAGTGCTTTCAAAGAGTTGATAAGCCCTCTCTACTTGGATCCCCTAAATGAATAGCTCTCTCTTGTGTCATTCTATTGACTCCTCCTTAAGCCCCTTTAGGTAGGTCTCACGATCAACCTTATATTGATGCTTGTGGGAATTTTGTGTCTTACCCCATTCTAGGACCCAAGCATAGTGATTCTTCTAGTCCTCAACCTTTTGGGAGATAAGGTCCATCTACATACATTGCTCCACCATCTCTTGTACGATTGCTACTTTGTCCTAAATGACATGCCAGTAGTGGGCCCAAGTGATTTCCTTAGTCCACAACTCCCTTAAGTTAGCCACTTGGGCTTCCACAAAGGCTTTACTGTCTTGGAGATTCCTAATTGTGTCTTCCTACCTTTGAGTCTTTTCCCTCAAGACCACAACTTCCTCCCATAGGGATTCATTGGACCTCTCTAGCTCCCATGAAGCTTTTATGTACTACATTGCTAAATTAGTGGTAGTGTTGTACAACTTCATGGGTACACTAGACACATCAAAGGGAAGTCTAGGTAAGGAGTCTACCTCCATGTATTTTTAGGGGTCCCACTCCATGGATGGTATTGCACAAAGCATAAAATACAATCATAAGACAAAACCATAAATAGCCATAATACAAACAAAGGCTACGACCAAAGCACATAATACAAAATCCTTACCTATCTCATGGGCAACCTAATGCAATTGATCGATGATATCCTTAGCCATCCCACGTCGAAACTCCACTTTGTCTAGAGTCTCTATCCATGGTTTTGCATGAAACTTAGGGATGGGAGCTTATGCTGGTGTTTTAGGAACTATTGTGAGCATAATAATCATCAAAAGGTTAGGATTATAACCAAATATAAATAATAAAATATAATGACAAGAGTGAGACATAAGCATACCTAGCTCCTCCTCCTCCACCTCCTCTAGGATGATGATGGGAGAGGTACTTGGTATTGCCTCATCAAACAAGGCATCTAGATCATCTATACCTACATTGACAAGTCCCTCAACCATAGGTTGCTTTAGAAGTGCCTCTTATACATGCCTTTGTTTTGCCTCTACAGCAGCTTGGGCTGCCATAACCTGATGCTTATCTACAAGCATAGCACATAGAAAACCAATCAACACATAAAGCCATAAAGTAGCCACAAAATTTTAAAACATGAAATAGCCAAAGTTAAATAAAGCATACTTGCAACTGCCTCCTGTGATGGCTTAAGCTTAAACTTAAGCTTCTTTGAGGTAGGTTAATTTGATGTTCAGGGTGCCTCCTCCATAGGCCTCTTGAATTTCTCTCTAGCTAGCCTCATTTGCCATTGTTTGGCATCCTAAACACTAGCAGGAAATAAGAGGGGCTCATCATCATCAGTATTATCAAGAGACTTGTACTGCCTAACATCAAGATTCTTAGTGGTGATGGATAATGTTTTATCCATCCCCTTTGGTGGGTTCTAGGCTTGCACTGTTGGATAAATGTGCTTTATCCAAGGCTTAGAAAGTTGACTTGGATATTGGAAAACCCATCAGCCATTCCTATACACTACTAGAAACTCTACAAACCTCTTTAGATAACCTACAAAAAATGCAAATTGCATATGGATTATTGTAGAGGTGTTAACACGGAGTCTAAGAATCTCCTCTTGAAGCCTAATAGCCAAAGCAATAGCCTAATCAAATTTGATGCCCTCCATCAAGACCTTCTTAAAGGTACATCCCTGTGCTAGGCCAATTACATTCTTTTGTGATAATAGTTTGGGAAATGCACGAGACCTAAACAAAGGATATGATTCCTTTACATTAGGGTTCATGAAGTTATCCATCAAAATTCTAGAGTGGCCCATTCTAGCACCAAGAAACTCTAGAAGTTCCTTGCAATGGCCTAATTTCCTCATTGTCCTGGTGGGAACCTTGGCCCCATTAGCAGGGATACTAAATAAGTTACAAAAGAGGCCAGAATCTACGTCAATTTTCACATTAACACCTCAGATGATGGTGCTAAAGCAACCAACCTCCTTATCAAAGGAGTCAATAACATGCAACATCCTTGTAATAGGAATGGAAGGAATAGGTGCCATAAATACATGAAGCAAACTTGCATGCTAGATGTTTGCTTGAATGTATCCAAGTGCCTGCCCATTTAGCCACTCCTATGCTAATGCCACATCACGAAACGTTAGGATGAGGTGGTCCTCATGACATGAATGTGAAAGTGGTATAGTGACATTAGCTAAGGTGGAAGGTCTTGCGAAGCAAGAACCAAAGGTTAGCATCCATATGTGTAATTTCAACAACCAAGAAAAGCAATAAAACACTTAATTCCATAAAACATTAGAAGCCATATGTTTACCTTTACTTTTCTCCTGCAATGTGGAGGTTCTAGCTATAAGGATCTAATCCATGCTATTGACATCTACCCACCAGCTAGCCATTGTCTTATCATCCTTGTACTTCTTGTATACAAGGTTAAACCTGGTGGCATATTCATCAAAGTCCCCTCTTAACTGTTGACACATAGCAACTTTCATTTGGGGACTCTTGGTGAATTCATCTAAAGTAGTTCAAGCCACTGCTAGGATTTGGTTATTAACAATCAAGTCCTAATCATTGACCTTATATCTGCAAGAAGTTAAATTAATGAAGTTAGGTAAGGTAATCAAGCCAAAACCATAAAAACATTACAATAACCATGTTTACCCTTATAGACGATACACAGTGCCAGGTGGGTTCTAGAATAATGTGTGGGCTCTATGTGCCACCATTAGGGTCTTATCAGTATTTTACTAACTATACTCTACCATCATCCAGATCTTTGAAAGCTAGCATGAATTTATGACATTTACAAGTCCCCCCATGGTCTTAGGAACTAGTTTATCATTAATATACCTAGTAATTAGTCTAGATGCCTAAGGCAATAAGGTCTCCACAATAACCCCAACTAAATTCATGGACAAGTGTGACCAGAGCATCACACTGAAGTTTGTAAGAAGGTAGGCAAGGAAGTCCCTTGCCCTAGGCTAAACCCACAATGAGAGCTTCCCAAGAGGCATGTCATGTGGTGGAGTATTGGTCTTGGGATGACTAATGTACCACAAAATTCCAACAAGCTCCATTATAATGAGAATAGGCCTCAAGAAGACCTTGCATGAAATGAAGTAAAAACATTATGACCTATTAGAGTTAGAAAATTTAGACAAAACATCTAGTTGGAGGGGAAATTAGCCTATGTAAAAAGCTCTTAGATGTTTATCTAAATTAGCTTGAGAAATTCCATAAAAGCATTATTACCATATTTTGTAGCCTTCATAACCAAAACTATATCTTAGTCTAACTTATACATAAATTTTAGAAAAAGCATCTAAATTATGCATAAATTTGGAAAAAAGAAAGAATAAGTTTAGTAAAAGAATATCAATTATACAAAGCATGCATAAATTTGGAAAAAACATCTAGACTATGCACAAATTTAGAAAAAGCATGATAAACTTAGAAAAAGCCATGAAGCCATAATAAAAACTTATTTAAAATAGAAAAAGCTTTTACTCTTCTTAAGAAACAAAAATTAAGCATATCAACCACTTCTATTTTGGGCAATGCACTACAACCATGAGTTTTGCCATGATTCACATAGCCATAGCAAAAAATTCATAAAAAATTTGTTTTAAGTCCAATTGGAGTGATTCCACCTCCATTGGAAAGTTGAAGCCAAAGCCTATGCATCCATACTAGAAAATAGAAAAAACCATTGCCATTTGTTTATGAAAATTTTACAAATCTACATAAAATTACAAAAGTGGCACAAACAACCTAACTGCGCAACATTAGAAAAACAACGATAACTTCCTCATTTCAAAGCCAAATTAAACAAGACAACAATCATTAGAAAGATTAAAAAAAATGCTACAAACCCATAACGTTTAATTTCACAAATATTCAATCATTTCATTGAGAAAAAATACACAACATGGCTTTCTTTTTCGTAGCAAAACTTCAAAAATCCCAAAGCCTAAATTTCATATAGCCATTAAAATGGTTGAAATAGCCAAAACCATTAAAACCCATTTAAATTCACATCAAAATAATAATATGGTAGGATTTTGTTAAAATTTAATTTTAACAAGTCCTAAGGCCTAGAAAAAAAATGACCATACCCTAAGATTTTGAGAAAAAAGCACAAAACAACAAGCCTTATTTTCAAAATCAAATTTGCAAAAGCTAAAGTCATAAAATAACTATAGATTTGCATGGGAGTTACCAAAGTAGGAGATGAGATTTTATCAAAATTCGATTTTAATCCCTCTACTGGAGTAGATTTGAAAAAATGGCCTCAACATCTAAAAAGCAAAAAACTAAAGAAATCATAAAAAACAATGGCAAAAATAGGTAGAATTGCCTACCTTGGAGTAGTGATAGATGGGGCCTAAATGGAGATAGGACTAGGAACCTCTAATAACTCCCTTGAATGCTCATCAATCCTTTGGATTGTGGGGTTCTTGCTCTTTTCTCCTCTCTGTTTTGGTGCCATGGTAGGTCAACATTGAGAAAGAGGTAAATTAGGAGAAGATGGGAGTTCTATGCCAACTATAGGGATGATGGGAGGCTTCCATGCTAAAGATTGGTTGTGGCTACTACAAGAACCTCTATTAGAGCTCTCCTCAATGTGCTATTGCTAAAGAATGACAATTATGATCAATATTTTTAAAATTTGACTTATAAAATGCATCTAAAACCTAAATGAAACCCTAGTTGATAATTCAGTGCACCATGACTATAAGTGCACTGAAGAAAAAGGGGGAAACATTTAGTTCATATTGGTTTTAATGGGGGAAACAACTTCCCTTTTTAAAATTTTAAATTTTTGGATTATGGACCCCACCTTGTGCCTTCCCTTTTGGCCAAAATTTTCATCAATGCTGAGATTTTTTGCCAATTTTGACAATTCAAACATTATGGCAACCTTGATTTAATACTTCCACAGTGGGAATGCCATGCCCAACATGGAAACATGTCCATTTTTTTATAATTTTGTTAGCAGTGAAACATCTTTGTATTTTTAGTAACCTTAAGTTTCCAAATTTGGATAAAACATAAGGATGGCTAAGTACCATGGATTTCCACATGGGGCAATAGTGCCCAATGTGGAAGAAGGGGGGTAACACTCACTCATGCCTCCCAACACTCATCTATCATAAGTTTGACCCCAAAGTGGACCCCACATGGCCTAGAACCCCTCTAAGCATCTCTGGTAGCCTCAGAACCTCACCAAACCTAGTCAGAGCTGGTCAAAATGGGTCAAAACCTAGGATTTTATGTGTTTCACGCTGGGGAAGGCTTCTTCCATGCTAAGCCTCTCATCCTTAATGTGGATAGATAGGGGAAAGCTAGAAATGATCCAAATTAATGACTTAATAACCATTTCTTGATGCTCGTTGACCCTTAGACCCTGCCAGAACCTTATAGAGCTTCCAGAAGCCCTAACATGGGTCAAAAATGGTACAAATCTATCATCCTTATCTCATCCAATTTGGGGCCACCATTCCTAGCATGGAAGAAAGGGATGAGATTTCATGAGGCACTTAGAAGCCTCCAAACTATCAAACCTAGACACTCAACATTGACCATCGACATTTGCAACCTTGGAGGTTGACATGCATGGTTAATCGACTTTTCATTTGGCTTATATATGACTTTTTCCATTAAGGCGGACCTCTTCCATGTTGAGCCTTCCACCCTTAGTGTGAAAAAATGGGGGAAGCCTAAAAACCCTCTCACAACCCCCAAAATAACCAAATCTTGACCTTAAGCACTAATGGCTAATGCTGGTGATGAGCTAGGCAAAATTTGGTGTTGGATCCCTTTAAAATTTATTTTTCTTTACTTTGTTGTAGAGATTGTCACCTCATCTGTGATTGACCCATAAGTTTTATCTGTTGGCACATTTTGGCCATTTCATGGAACAGTTAGACTATCCTATCAAAAATTGGAACATCTTGGTGTTGGTACATTTTTGACCATTTAATGGAGTAGGCTTTATGATTGAAAGGGGATTTCATTTATGGTTTGTTCTATATTGATTTAAGAGAGAGATGATCTACCCATCCAAAGATTTTTACATTGAATTTTTAAAATAATGTATGGTTGAAAATTTAGTAGTAAACATGTAGCTTTAAGGTTATGGGTTGATGGGTGTTTTGGAGAAGTTATTCATTGTTAAATAAAATGATGTTGAGACCTTCTTGGGATACAAAATTAAAGTGCCAAGCAAATAAGGAATTATTTTATTTACCTGAGAAAGCATTGGTGGAGAACATGATAAAAATTTAAAAAATGCAGAGAAAATTCCCTCCCATCTTAACATAGTTTCTTTATCCTGAAAAAACGCACCCCAAATGCCGATATAAAATGTCGATGGCCATTGTCGGCCTGGAAAAACATTATTTGGTCGAGTATAGGCCATTCTCAGACCTTTTACTTATTTTTAAGCTTTTGCTTCAGAAATTATGTGACGGTATTTCACCTAAGTTCCTCAGAATTCATGGCAAACTCGAATCTGTTCTTGTAAGTTTCAGAAAATCCAAAGAGCAGACATATCCGATCGCATTTTCTTGGTAAAATCAATCGAAGGTTTCAGTTCAATGGCGCTAAGCACATGCGTGTGAACTAGGGCTAGGGCCTTGATCCATAGTAGTGCGGGCGGAGGACAAGGTTGCAGAAGCAACGTGGTGATGAACATGGATAACGCAACACTGTGGGAAAAAATCAGCCGAACCAAGGAAACTTTGCCCTGTTCTTCCAGAACTACATGTTTAGCCACGCTATTCACAGCGCAACAGAAGATTACCAGGAATGATAATGAAAATGATAATCACTACTGGCCACTATATTTTTGGTGGATTTGACATGATCTGCGGCCATGGAGAAGGAATAACAGAGCCACGAGAGAATCGGGAATAAGCCTGAAAATGGTGAAATCTACGCAGAAAAATGCGAATTTCAGGATAACGATTGTGGGTGGGAGGATGTTTGTGCAGACATATAGAAAGACATTTCAGACGCGGGATCTATTCAGCATTTGGGACGTGGCTCAGCTGTTGAAAATGCACCTTGGAGTTGTTCTTGATGTGGATTTCATGTTCAATGTCAATGATAGACTTGTGCTCCTGCATCATATGGTTCCCAAGGAAAATATTCCTCCTCCGCTCTTCAACAACTAAACACCACACGGCAACATTACCGGATGCAGCGGTAGAGCCTTCTTTCGCGGTGGCAGTTGATATACGGTTCTGGCTGAGATCGGCACAGGGCGAAATAATTTGAAACTGATTGCAGGAATTGGACAATTCTAGGCCTGGTGCCTTCACATTCAGACTTCACATTTGGAGGCGTTCTTAACGGTGCCAAGTAACCACCACCGTATTCAAATTTCTTTTTCCAAGAAAGCCAACAACAAATTTTAAGTGGATTTAAAATGCAAATACAGATGATTTACTTATACAAATTTACAAGGATCGGCTTTCTTCATTTAAAAAACCATACAGCCGCCAACACCAACATCTACACTAAGGTGGATGCCAAATTACTTTCTTACTACTGCCTATTCATGAAAATTACTAGGGCTTCAGTGGTTAGTGATATTTAACATTTTAAAAAAACTTAAAATCCTAAATAAAAATAAAATGACAATTGTATGAAGATTTCATAGTATTGGAGATCTTAGATTTTTATTATTATTATTATCTGTGTTGTCACTTATAAAATAAATATTTCTAATATTTACACATGCCAATGCTAGCATGATTTTCTCCTAACTTTATGTATAAGTTACAACTTCCTAACTTGTTGGGCAAGTAATATCTCCTAACTTGTTGGACAAATTATAACTTCCTTACTTGGGAAAGAAGTTAGCTAAGATATTTTGGAATATCTAACTACCTTTTGAACCCTATAAAAAGGCTTCAGGGGTTAGAAGGGGAGATAACACACTACTAGCTCTCACTTGGAGACACACTTTGGGTCTAGGGAATAGCATTGTAAAGAAGATATTGTGAAAGATTGCTTGTAATATGACTTGCTAAAGACAACATTTCAGCCTCTTTTTCATAGTCCTGTGAGTTATGCTTATTATTATTTTTATTTTGTTTAAATTTTTTAGCTAGTGGTTTAGATAGTATCATGCTTGGCAAGTAATTTTAAGATTTTAAGATTGCTCTTATTGTTCTTGTTAAATGATAGAAAATTTCTATTAAAATTTTGCCATAGAAGAGCTTGTGTTTGAAAGCCTTAAGAGAGTTTTAGTAGTAAATTTTATTATTGTGCAATGTATAAGAACTACTATTAAGATTGTTGTAAGAGAGCCTCTGCATGTAGTCAAGCCATTGAACAATTCAATAGTCAAGAGGGTTCAGAAAATCTTTGGTATTTTGATAGGACTAGAATAGCTTCTTTTATCTTTAAAGTGAATCTCTGTGGTATTTCAATCAAAAATTGTCAAGTATTTTGAAGGTTCTGTTGAATGCAATTTTTGACATCCATTATCTAGCAAAATGGAGTCTTGTACGTGATAGTTTATGTAGCAATTTTTGGGTAGCATAGTAGGATTGTCTTGAAGAAATTGCTTATTTAAGCCTTGGAAGTTTGAAAAATTCGTAGTTATTGAATTTGGGATAGCTTTATTGCAAAGTGTTTACCCGTATCATTTTACCTTGTTTCAATATTTGAGATCTTTACACAAATCTGCTTTCTTTTTCTCTTCTTTCTAATTCCATTGAATCTTGCTCTATTTCTAGTTTTCTTGTGGAACTATCTCTTTCTCTGGGGAAAATTAGAAGTAGATTCGCAGAGTTGTGCTCAAATGTTTTTGCAAAATTTTATTTGTTAAAAGTAGGTATTATAAGGACCGCATAGACTAGGCAATTGAACAAAATAGGAACTCTCAATAACTCATAGTACTTGGCAAAGTTGGCTGAATCTCTTTAAGATAAGTCATTTGTAGTTTTACACACAACCCAATCATTTCATTTTTCACAACTGCACACCGCAACAGCACACAAACATACTCACATTAACTATTGAGTCTATTTGGAGGTATCTAGGCCTTGGTATTTCCAGAAGACCAGCAAGCACCTAAATCCTGTTCGAGGACACTCGTTGGCGGTCGTGTCCCAAATGCTCGCCAACAGTATCCATAGAGGAATGGTTAAAAAGTCAAAGAAATCATTAAGATAATAAATAATTAGAATTAAATCCAGTTAAATTCCACACATATGCCTGTCACTCATAAGTATAATCATAAATTTTCACCCCAACTTCTAACATTAAGTTCAAGAATGAAAATTAATAATTAAATCAAATTGAAATTACAAATAATAATTGAAGATCACATGGGATACTTGCCTAAATTACAATTATGCCTTGTTGGTTTCACAATGTGACAATTTTGATTGTTAGGTCATGGACTCCAAGAATTGCCACAAAGCTCAATAGATCTTCAACAATAATCACAAAAACAATTAATTCTAATTTGATGTGGAATTTACTGGTATCAACTCCTCCTCTCTTTTTTTGCTAAAAAAAAGAATTTTCTTTCAATGTGTATGCACAATGGATACCCACAATACAAAGTTGAAGTCATATTTATACTGCAACAAGGTTAAAAATAATTATTTTAATAATATATGGATATTGCAAAACCCAATTCCGATCCACTATAATCAGTACCATTACTAAGTTTGGCTTTTTTAATGTTTTAAATTAATACAAATTCTCATGGAAAGTGGTGAAAGAGGCGTATGTGATGCTCCACTCCATGCATTTACCATCTATGTTGGTGTCATTGATTAGACCATTGGTACAAATGTGTTGTTGGAGAAAATCTATAGTGCCAATTAAAGAGCGCTACTCATCAAGCTCACGTCCTTGCCACCTATGCCCATCCATGTGGACATTCTCAATGACAAGCCTTGAAACTTTCCAGGAAGAAGCTTCGATTTGAGCCAATGGAGAATCCGGCAAAAAAGCACACATAATAGCATCTGTAGTAATTTTATACTGATCAATATTAGAGAGAATATCATTGGCTATGCTACTTTGTTGAAAGTGATAGAGTCTAAACAAGAGCACTTAAACACCAGCATGCTTGCTATCTTAGATAAACCAGGTTGGAGCAACAAACCAGTTGGCATATGCTTTGCCATTCTTAACAGTCACATAATTCAAGTACTCAATATCATTGGTGGCATGATAAAGACAAGTAGAAGCCCATAGAAGTTCGTCCTGGTAAGCGGTGGAATTGTAGAAGGTCTAAATCGAAGTCATGCTTTCACTGTAAAGGCCCTTGTAATTATCTGCAAAACTAAACAATTCCTTGGAATGCTACAATAGCTGTTTGGAATATGTATGATCTGAGTTGCAGAAAACCAGAGACGCAGATGCCATGGCTACAGCCATCTCTACCATCACATCTAAACCAAGATTCGATTTATTAACCTATAGTGTCGGCCTCTTCTCCTTCATGTCATTTAGTCTCTCCTAGCATTTGTGATCCACAACTGCATTTCCTACCTGAATGTAGAGAACATTGGACAAGGGATGGGCATTGATGAGGTAGTTTGTCATCCTCTGAGACTGATTCAAACATGCACTTGTTTCTCATGATCAACGATATTCTCACCTTGATCCTCCCAGGAATCATACTATTTTCACCTTGATCCTTCTAGACTGGTGTATAGTGCATTGTGTAGAAACTTTGTTAGGTTTATCTGCCAATGCGCTAGCGCCATCGCCTGTAGGAGGCTCACTAAAGCATCCTTGTTTGAAACCAGAGCCATGCCTACGTTGAATGTTATTGTGGTTTGTTGATTCTCTACAACTGCTCTGCCTCCAAGTTAGATGTTCTGTGAAACATTGGCTACAATAGTAGCAACAGTTGATTAAAGGTTTGTTCTTTTGGTCTCCATAACTCCTCTCATAATTTTCACGTCACTGTGTGATTTTTGCAAAAAAAAGTTAGAGAAAATAAAACTGAAATAAAATTGTGAGGCAAAGATGCATTCCAATCATGGTAAATAGATTTTTTTTTGCCTAATGATTTGGCAAGGAAACAAAGGTGAAAACATGGTTACCATAGTTTTGTTTTATAGGAAATGATAGTGGTTTGAAGACAAAAAAAAACTATTGCAATGGTATGGATAATGGATGAGTTCCTTCTTTTAATTTCATGTTGTAGTACGGTGAGCCAAAGGATACCAACAGTGCCTTAATAATATNTATTAATTAAAATAAACTATCAAACTAATAATAATGAACTAATACTACTCACTAAACTAAAATAAAATAAATATTAATTTAATGCTAATTAATAATATAAAATTAACTGAAATGCATGCCTTTAACAAAATACTTATTAAAAACCGAACCAAAATTTGGGATTCAACATAGCCCCCAAGTGGCCTATGGCTAGTGCCTAATCATAAAGGTGAACTATTAAAAAAATTGATAGGCATGCTATTGTAAAAAAAATTATGGTACTTCTTATTTCAATATATTCTTTTAGGCTAATACAAAACTTAAACTTATCCATTAAGTAAAGGTTTATTTACTAATTATTTATTAAGTATGTATATATGATTATTCATGTTTTGATAATAAATTCTTATTCTTGGATATGAGTCCACATATAACTTGGTTAGGAAGGCCCTACCTAAGATTGCTTCAGCATAACGTCACCTCACAAGGTTTGCTTCATTAGGTGTAAGAAGGTCTTATAACCTCAAGGTTTAAACCTCTCCTATGATTTAAGGATCTAAGATGCATTACTTACATCTAACTCATTCCCTAACTTTTTCTTGGTTTAGCTTCCAATTTGGTCATACCCAACTATCATATTCTTTATTACATGGTTATCCTCCCCTCTAATTAAGCTAAGGTATGTAACATACTTAGGTTAATTAGCAAAGATAAATTATTAAAAGGAAACATGATCAAAGGATATACCAAAAGCAAGAATTGCCCTGGGTTTTATATATGCAAACTAAGAGACAACCAAAGGCAATAGGTAAACGAGTGTTAGTATCCATCATTGGCTACCATAGTAGGGATCTCGACCACTAACACCTATAGAAGATATGATGGAAAACACAAAGAAAACCCATGCATAGAAGTACCACTAGTCAAAGGGATGACCATGTAAGAGAAAAGAGGAAGATAACTTAACAAAAATGAAAAAGAGGAATATCAAAAGTTAAAAATAAGGTAAAAATAAAAGAAAGTAATAATATGAAAAGTACAAAACAAAAGCAAAGAAAAATAATAGTCTAAAAAGTACTGATGAGCAGCAAGGCGCCCCTACGCTCAACCATACGAATATGAGCGTTTCACGCACGATCCGGTCGAATTCCAAGGACTAAGTGCTTATGTGCCCTTGTTGAACAAGGACAAGTTGGTTGATCGTTGTCTTCCCAATCTTACCTATATGTCACGATTGTATGGTTAAGTAAGCTTGAGGCATATGATTTTTATAGCTTTTATGTTTTTCTATCCTGTGTTAATAAGGAAAGAGAGAGATAACTAGGTGACTAATGTAACTTAACTACTCATTAACTAAGTTCTAACTAATCCTAACACCAGTATCTATTCCCACTTGCCATACACATCCTGAACTAGTACAACACTATTGGGATTACCAAACACTAATAGTTACTAGGTTACCAAGCCTTACATGCATGCTCGAAGTGGTCGTGCTTGTGTAATTTAACGATTTGCTTAATTGATCAAAATTAATTACTGTGCTAATAACAGAATGTAAAGTGCATAAAATAAAATAAAATAAAATAAATGCATAAGAAAATAAAAGAAAATAAATGTGTACCCCCCCCAATCTCAAGTGTTGCAAGGATGAATTGAAGAGCTTGTCTTTATTGCTGTACACAAGGTGTGCTTAGGTACACAATGCTCGAATAAAGATTCATCCACACTTGGACCTCTTGCTATGGGCACTTGGAAAATAGTATAACTTTTAAACAGACTACAAGAGTTTCGCTACTTGACTGCCAAAAGACTTTTTTTCCAATTGTGCACGTAGGCACTATATTTATAGGCTTGGGAGCAACTACTCTAATATTTAGAATAAATCGCTAGAGTAACTGCTCTAATAATTAGAATAAACTACTCAAATAATTAGAATAAACTACTAGAGTAACTGCTATAATGATTAGAATAAACTGTTAGAGTAACTGTTCTCATCATACCTGCACAACTGAATGAAAACTCGTCCTCGAGTTCCTTACAAAATATTGGGAAGGTATGGGATTATTGACTAATTGATAATTGATGGTGGAATGGGATGACAGACTCAACGTGCCCAGTGACGGATCAATAAGCATATTACAACATTCTGGTGAACGCTCATACATAAAATGACATCTAAGCCTTTATTTGGAAACTTTTAGAGAAAGAGAGAGAAAGAAAATGAAGCGTGTTTCTGCCAATGCTAAGATTGCGTCTTCCGTTGTTTATCCATAGCCATGCCACCACACTTACTTCCTTCATAAATTCTCTAGTTCTGGTCCATCCTGAGTGCTTCCTCCAAGCCCTGTCCATTGTTTGTATGATCACAATATGCAGACACAACATAATCAAAAATGAGCAAGGATGATAAATTACAATGCAGTTGATACTTTGCCTCGATATGAAGCACATTGGTTGAGTTGTGGTTATGGTAAAAATTGGTTTGAAGATTTATCACAGGTGACTACCAAGGTATAGGGATTAGGCAAATAGTAAAATGAAGAAAATTGAAAAATTTGTGCCAGGGCCCCCACGACTAAGAGAAAACCTCCGATAGCTATAAGATGGAAAAATATGAGGAACAAGAAAGATGGGAAAAAATAACAATGGTAATGCCAATAAAATGGATGTCATGGATGGGGATGAAACAAGAGATGATTGATTGCAGAAAATTTTTAAGGAAAAGAACTTAATAATTGCACCAAAAAGTAATGTTAGTGGATCCTCCCCAAAGCAGGATCATGCCTTTTATGACCTAACAAACCCACAAACCAAAGAGTCCGTAGGCTCTAGGAATGTCATTTGGAAGTAAGAGTTAAAAACTTACCCACAAAAATTTACCAAAGAAAAATAATGCATCAACCCAAAATGGACTAATGATAAAACCATCCATGAGGTGGAAAATGGGAAGAAAGATGGAGAGGAGAGAATTTAATGGAATCCCAAGAGACAAGGTTGTGTAAAGCCCCTTGTGTATTTCATGGTTAATGTAACTAAGTAGAACTCATCCCAAATCTAGAATCAAACAAACCACATTCGGTGACCTCGCATCAATACACATGGCCAATCGATCCTCTTGAAGCAACAAGAATGCCTTCACAAAGAGTGATCACCATCCCAAGGAGAGCGAGA
Organism: Gnetum montanum; assembly: GCA_015680685.1. NCBI lineage: Eukaryota > Viridiplantae > Streptophyta > Gnetopsida > Gnetales > Gnetaceae > Gnetum > Gnetum montanum. Next base: position 84,955 of record MNCI01003375.1, on the reverse strand, counting down.
TGGAGAAGTAGGAAGTGAGAAAGGGCCTTAGTTAGAGGAAACCTTCAAGCATGGGTAACATGTCTTTCCAATTTCATAACCAGTGCTTGTAGCCCATATTGCTTTATTATGTCTAAGGGGTGTGCTTTGAATTCCTACTTTTCTCTTTTTTTTTGCTTGAGAATAACACCATGCAAAGACTTATTTTTATTCACTCGGCTTCCTGATTTTTGAACAATGTTAGAATGGCGGAAAACCCAAGAAAGAAGCATCTAAGAACCCAAGAGAATGGCCAACACAAATACATCGAATCTCCTTGAAGTCACATCCTTTTCATCCCTTGAGTCTTTCCTTGGTTTGAAAAGTACCCAACCACCAATTCATTAATAAATTTACTTAGAAAAAGGGACTATACAGTTCCAAGCCAAAGGAGATCATAGAGTTATATGGATGAGTGGATGATATGGACTCATTGCCTGTTTTACCAAAAGAACCATACCTTAATATCAGCATCATAATTCAAAGGTAAAAACCCAACATTTGCACTCAATATGATATAATTCAATCCACCATCATGAGCACTTATTAGATGACGAATAAAAGTAAATAAAGTAAACAAAGAAACAGTAAAAACACGAATGATGGTGTAAAACCAAAATAAGAAAAGTTGAAAGAATGTGTAAAATCAAAAATGTGTAAAACAAAAATTCAAAAAGAATTGAGGGCCTAGGATAGTTAGCATAGGTTGAAATCTTCCCCACGACTAAGTTGGAAGGAGGAGATCTGAAATAGTGAATAGCGTTGTCCATTAAGAGAGGTAGCATGTGTACTGGCTATCCTAAGCTCCTAGAAAGGTTTGGTTTGTTGCACATTGACCAAAAGTTTCTTATCTACACTCTCAGGTTTGTATATTGTCATGGCCCTTAAAGGAAAAGTTGCATAAATAATATAAGGTCCTTCCCACAGTGTTTGAAATTTAGTATGTTGTGGCACATGTGTGGGATTCCAGTAGAGAACCTTATCTCCTGGCTAATATTTAACTTTCATAATTCTTAGGTCATGACATTGTTTATTGAAGGCCTTGTGCAATTTGTTAGATGATAGGGTAGCTAATCGATGTTCATCTGGCAAGTTAAGGGTTACTAACCATTGTTTCTGTGCTAGATCAAGGTTGAGGTTGAGGTTACATGCCATGGATAGTGTATGGAGCTGAGTTTGAATGTGAAGCATTGGTAATTTACCATACACTAACGCATAGGGAGAGTAGCCTATAGGGAGTTTCCATGTGGAGAAATATGTCCAAAGAGCATCGTTCAATTTAGTGCTCTAGTCTTGCCTAAACATGTTAATGGTTCTTGTCAATATCTTTGTAATCTCCTTGTTGGTGACTTTTGCTTGAGCATTCGCTTAGGGGTGGTATGGTGTAGTCAATTTATGCTCAACTCCTAAGCATTGTATTAATTTTTGAAAAGTTGCACCTATGAAGTGTGTACCATTGTCTAAAATAAGTGCATGCCACACACCAAACTTGTTTATGATTTGTTGTTGAACAAATCGTGTAGCTATAGATGATGTACAATTATTAGTAGCAGCTACTTTGGCCCATTTTGTTAGGTAATCAATAGCAACAATAATATAAGCTTTTCCATTGGACATTGGTGTAATTGGCCCCATAAAATTAATTCCTGAAATGTTGAAGGGTTCTAACGGTTGGATCCATTGTTGCTGATCCTCCATTCTAGCAGTCATTTTCCCATCACGTTGACAGAACTCACAAGTTTGGACAAAATGATGGGCGTCTTGAAATAATGTAGGCCAACAATATCCTACAAGTAGGATCTTGATGGTCATTTGTCTCCCAACGTAATCACCCCCACAAGGACCCTCATGAGCATCTTAAAGAACTCATAGTTGATCTATATCAGGAATACACCATCGAACTAAGCCATCAGGACACACTTTGTATAGTTGCCCATTGATCTCCATAAAGTACTTGGCTCGGTAAAGAAACTGTTGTTTCTTCTTAAGGTTTAACTCTTGTGGTGTTTGTTGGGTGAGGAGATAGGTAAGAATGCTATTGTACCAGTTTCTCTCCATGGTTGATTGATTATTCACTACACCAGCAAAGAGGAATTCATTAGGGAAATGATCAGAAATTGGATACTCATCCTCTTTGTTGTCCCATCGCAACTGAGATAAATGATCAGCAACTACATTCTCGGTGCCCTTGGGATCGATCATCTTTAAATCAAACTCTTGTAAGATTACAAGTCATCGTATGATTTGAGGGCTTGGCATTGGCTTATTCATGAGGAACCAGATTGCACTATGATCTGTATGTATATATACTTTATATCCTGATACATAGTGTCTAGACTTTTCTAGTGCAAACACTACAGCCATTAATTCTTCCTCTATGGTAGTGCAGTTAAGTTGTGCACTAGCGATACTTCTACTTGCATAGTGGATGTAATAAGGATGCTTCTGGTCATCTAACTATGTAAGTACAGCCCCTAAAGCATAGTTGGATGCATCAGTCATGATATGGAATGGTTTAGACCAATCAGGAGCTTGTAGAATGGGTGTTTCTACTAGCTTTTGTTTCAAATTTTGGAAAGCTAATTTGCATTCCTTGGTCCACTCAAAAGGTACATCCTTTTTTGTTAATTCCACCAATGGTTTGACAACCTTTGAAAATTTCTCACTAAATCTCCTATAGTAGCCAGTATGTCCAAGGAATGATCGAATATCTTTGACAGTTTTCGGTTAACATGTAATTCCTTGGATAATTTTGATTTTCTCAGGGTCTACCTCTATCCTTGTGTGTGAGATTTTGTGCCGTAGTACTACACCTTATTGAACCATCAAATGAATTTTCTACTAGTTGAGCCTCAAATTGGTTTCTACACATCTTTTTAACACTTGCTCCAATTAGTCTAAGGCTTGATCAAAGTTTGCTCCATAAGTGGAGAAGTTGTCTATAAAGACCTCCACGCCATTCCCTATATGCTATTGGAATATGCTTAGAACTAGTCATTGAAATGTTGCAAGGGCATTGCACAACCCAAACAACATCTGTTTGTATGCGAACGTTCCCTAAGGACTGGTGATCATAGCGTTGGCTTGATTTTCTAGGGCTACTTGTATTTGGTTATATATGCTATATCCATCTAGAAAACTGTAATAAGGATGCCTTGTGATGGTGTCTAAGACTTGGTCAAAAAATGGAAATGGAAAGTAATCTTTGAATGTTGCTGTATTTAGTAGCCTAAAATCTATGCACACTCTTCATTTGCCTCCCTTTTTAGGCACAATAACTAAGGGGCTAACCCATTCGCTATTAGCAATGGGGTATATGCACCTAGCCTTGACAAGCTATTTGATTTCTTCCTTAACTACTTACTTTAGATTAGGGTTCAATTGTCTCTACGGTTGTCTTCGAGGCTTCATGAGGGGGTTAGTGTAAATTCTATATTGGCATATCCTAGGATCTATTCCAGTTAATTCGGGATATGACCAAGCGAAGGCTTATGATCATTTATTTATTAGTTTTAGAAATTCTTCTTTCTATTGAGGAGCAAGCTTAGTGTTGATAATTATCGATTTTCCATTTTTAAGGAACGTGTATTCCATATCGGTGGGCAATGGTTTCAACTAGAGGGGCTCCTGCTTAAATTTCCTAGGGATTTCCATCTTCCCCCAGTTGATATTTTCAAGGTTAAGACTTGGAAGTTGGCGGTGGACTTGCTCTAATGCATCTATTGTATCGATGTAAGCACAAGTCAAACCCTCAGTTGGTTCCATGCTTATGATTGAACTACTTTCTTGATCGGCTGTCAGCCATTGGGTGTCTTCATGTCATGTGGCTACTACATACAAGCATCTTTGTATGTTAATCACTTGTGCATACTGATTGCATGCAGGCAATGCTAAACTTTGCACAAACCATGACCTTTGCATGCAAATACACCCTGTGTCACTATATGTGATGCACATAAATTTCTTCTTTTCGATCTTTTTTGAATGTATTTTTCTTTGATATTTCTAGGGAAAGATCATGGATTCCTAGGCATGAGTTGATGGTGCTTAGCCATGCTCTTCCCATTATGATTGGAAAGTCCCCCTTACCATTGTTCACTTGAATCACTAGGAAATCAGCTGGGTATGACCACCCACAAACAGTGGTAAAATGTGTTCCACCAGTCCCATTGGGACAATGATGGACTAGTCAGCCAAATCTAGACAAATGTTGCTCTTTTTCAATGGAGGTAGGTTCTAGGCCTTGTACATTTCTTGAGAAATCAAGTTGACATTGGAACCTGAATCCAAAAGAGCCTTGCATAGCACATTTCTAGCGATTTGTAAGTATATTAGAGGACTCCCAGGATCAGAGAATTTCCTGGGAAGATGGCTAGGTTTGATCAAATCAGTGACGACATGTGTTAGCATGACTGTATGTGTTGAGTGTGGTGATTGGGTTGAAGGGGGTTTCAAAATTTTGATTGATATTGAGGCATCTAAGGAATTAGCCGCTTGTGATTGTAAGGGCTTGGTTGGATTGTTGGTTCTAAAGAAAGGTCTTTTCTTCATGTGGTTTTTGGAACCAATAGTAGGTTGAGAGTTAATAGCCCTCATGGCGTTACATTGTTGTAGCTAGGTAGGGATTTCACCTTGCATTGTGGGAGTAGGTGGTAGTGGAGCTATTGGTGGAAAAGATGCGACTGGATGAGAAGGATGATATGCTTGTGGAATATCACCTCTAGAAGAGGGAGTCCCATAATACTCGCGGGCTTGGTAGTGAGGTTGAGGAGTGACGTGACCAATAGAGTCACGTGGGGAGATTGGTTGCTGCATGTAATATCCATACGGGTTAGGTTGCTGGTAAGGATGCTATTGCCTTGCTGGTGGCATTCCACATGATTGTGGGTGATGCCACTTTTGATATTGCTCAATCAGTTGTGGTAGAGTTCCACTAGGATAATATGTTAAGGGTTGGTGAAACTACCTTGGGTTAGCTTGAGGATAAGGTAACCTTTAATGTGTTTTCCTTTTGTTTAATCGTGCATGGAGTGCATACACCCTAGACTCCTGCAGATGTGAGATTACAGGGCAACATCTCTTAGGATGGTCATATTGACATATCTCACATCTGCTATCATTGTCTATTTCCAAATCCACAACCTCTTCAATGATGGAAAATTTGCCCTTACCCTTGCTACGTGCAGCTTCTCTCTTTTTTCTTTTTTCATGATCACTACCTTTCTCTCTAGACTCCTTTACTATTTTAAGAATAGATTAAAATCTATTGTCTAGGGAAGTCCACATTTGGTCTACCTTTTTTGAAACTTCTAATGTCATCTTTTGGATAGGCAAAGTTTTCCTATTCACCATCTCTTTGAGTGGTGACTCTTCTTCATCCTCACAAAATCTTACTCCCCTCTTCGGGAGGGAAGGATCTTAGTTATACTCTTCCACACTTTCTCTCTTTCATAGCTCACCTTCTTCCTTGGCAACTTTCTCCAATAGTCTTTGAATTTGATGGGACCTAAGCTTGGATAGTCTCCCTTAGGCATAAGTCCTAAGGGTTCTTCTCATTTCATGCCTAAGCCCATCCATGAGATGGCGCAGTTGATGCCTTTACGAATAACCATGGCCAGGACAATGATGTAATAGTGCATAGTATCGGCCCATGGTAGCTTCCAAGGGTTCATGTCCTTCTTGTTTCTAGGCTTGGATTTTCTTTTGCAAGTTAGACACTTGGGAGTACGTTTGATACTTTTCATTAAATAGTTCTAACATAGTACTCCACCTACGAATGGATTTCGGTTCTAAAGACTGGTATCAGCTTTTCGCTTCTTTAACTAATGTCTGTGAGAACAACTTAAGTTTTTTCCATTCATTCTCTATGTTCTGTAAGGCACACGCATCATGGAATGCTTGTAAATGATTCTAAGGATTAGTGTTGTATCCCCCTTCAAATCGTGGGATGTTGTTCATATCTAATATCTTAATCCTACTATCTTTCTCACGCCTTGTTGGAATTCTAACAGCCTTAGTTATGTCCAACATACTTTGAGTAGCAAGGAGGGGTTTGTTGTGATCATCTCATCCATGGTGTCTATGATGCCTACATTGTTTCCTACTCTCCCTTCATCTATGTCATGACTCTCTAGAGTGCCTTATTCCCTTTCCTGACTATTTCGTCTATGACTTCCACTTTTCCTACCTTTATCCCCATGGTCTTTTTCCTTATGACTGTGTCCGGATACTAAAGGAGAGGATGAAGTAGATGATGAAGGTAAAGAAGAAGGAGAACCATCATCATGATAGTATCTGCTACCTTCTCTTCTGTGGTCTCGGCCCCGATCGTGATTATGATTAGAATGTCCACCTTTATCATGAGTTTGTGTTCCTTTTTCGGATCCTTTGTTCCCATGGGTATCAGAACCTGGGTTATGAATAGTGGAATGAAGGTCTTGATACACAACTCCTTGGCCAAAGTCAAGGGGAGGAACATCATTGTGTGGGCGACTGCTTTAGGTAGGTTTACCATCCACATTTTTGCTTAAGACATGTGGGACATCTTGCGACCACTTACCCTTCAAAGACTTATGATGTCTCTCTTGTTGCAAATCCCTTTGACGTTATGCCTTCTTAGGATGGTATTCTCTCAAGTCATGGTCTTGCACAACGTATTCTGCATGTAAGTGTGGCATGCCAATTCGTGTGAGGGCACGAAGAAGTATGCTTGAGATTGAATGATGAAGAGGTAACACTATGTTATCTTCTAAGTCTCGCCAACGCAGTTGTTTGTATTGATGGAGGATAAAGGTGAAGTTTGGTATATACTCATCGGGATGAATATATACCACTTGAACTTGTTGAGGGACTAGTAGATCAACGTCATGTGTATTACACCGCTGACTATTTCCTGTTTCAGACCAAGGCGGTGAGGCACTTTCATACGAAGAAGGAGACATACTTGTCTATTTAGTGTGCAATGTATTCTTGTTTATTATTTTCTCAACCAACCCTAAGGGTTCATTCCAATGATGTGAATGATTTCCAATGTTCTAGTTAGCACACAAACAACTAAGTCCCTAGCAATGGCGCCAATGATGAGTGGCAAGGTACTCCTACGCTCAACCATACGAATACGAGCGTTTCACACACAATCCGGTCGAATTCCAAGGACTAAGTGCTTATGTGCCTTTGTGGAACAAGAACGGGTTAGTTGATCTTTATCTTCCCAAGCTTACCTATATCTCATGATTGTATGGTTAAGTAAGCTTGAGGTATATGATTTTTATAGCTTTTATGTTTTTATGTCTTGCGCTAATAGGGAAAGAGAGAGATAACTAGGAACTAGGTGACTAATTTAACTTAACTACTCATTAACTAAGTTCTAACTAATTCTAACACTAGCATCTGTTCCCACTTTCCATACACATCTTGAACCAGTGCAACATTGCTGGGATTACCAAACGCTAATCGTTACTAGGTTACCAAGCATTACACACATGCTCAAAGTGGTCATGCTTATGTAATTTAACAATAATGAATTGCTGTGCTAATAATAGAAATGTAAAGTGTATAAAATAAAATAAAATAAAATAAATGCATAAGAAAATAAAATAAAAGAAATGCATAAGAAAACAAATCTTAAGTGCTACAAGGATGAATCGAAGAGCTCGTCTTTATTGCCATACACAAGGTGTGCTCAGGCACACAATGCTCGAATAAAGATCCATCCACACTTAGACCTCCTACTGTAGGCACTTGGAAAATACTCTAGCTTTCAAACAGACTACAAGAGTTTAGCTACTTGACTGCTAAAAGACTTCTTTTCCAATTGTGCACCTGGGCATTGTATTTATAGGCTTGGGAGCAACTACCCTAATAATTAGAGTAACCACTCTAATAATTAGAATAAAACACTAGAGTAACTACTCTAATAATTAGAATAAACCTCTAGAGTAACTGCTCTAATAATTAGAATAAACCACTAAAGTAACTGCTCTAATAATTAGAATAAACCACTAGAGTAACTGCACTAATAATTAGAATAAACCGCTAGAGTAACCATTCTCATCAAGTACAAAGAAACATAAGCACAGTAACTAAATAACAAAGTAAAAGAAATGATTAGAAGTGAAGATGTTCACTAAGATACCAACTATGGATGAGTGACTTCTTTGCTACTAGTGTTATACCCTAGTTCTAAGGTAGTGACATCTAGGTAGATTGGTAATTTGTGCCTAACCCTTAAACACTCTACTTATAGAAAAGGGTTTTTATGGGATGCTTGAAATTGTGAGCTTGGAGTATTGATTCAATTGTAAGGTTCTTGTGGAAGTAGGGCCTAGCTCATAATTGAAGGTTCTTATGGGATCATTTTTATTTTTGTTATTTTTATTTGCATTTTATCTTGTTTGTTTACAAGCTCTTTTCTTTTTCATCAAATTTTTTTCTTTGCCATCATTTTTTTCTTTGTTTTCGCAAGAAATTCAATATATGACCAACTTCAATTATGAGGTTCTTATGGGGGCTAATTTTATTTTGTAAGGGTTGCTCATATGGCTTAATATTGATAGATGCCTTTTACTACCGAAGAAGCTAGGCCTAATATAACACACCCTTCCTACCTTAGTGACTCATCCAAGTAAGCATTTAATAGAAACCAAACACTAATAAGCATTACCTTAAACTAAGCTATGTAGCTACCTTGACTTATGAACAATGTACTTAAAGAATATTGTTTTAAAACAATGAAATTTATTATGTGTAAGACACTTATTAGTCTAAGGCTCATCCTTAGTTGGATTTTGGGTTTAAACCTACCTTTTTTAGGGTAGGAGGAGTTGTCCTTCTATCTTGCATTCCAGACATGATGCTATTGAATTCTTTATAGTCCCAACTGATAATAGAATTTCCTATTGCCCTTTACATTTTTCAAGGTAAAAGTTGTAGATTGAAAGTAGTTCTTTATTCGATGACAAAAGAGTCTAGTTTAGGGGTATATTTAAAAGCTAGGACTTCTAATGAATGGTTTTCATGTAATTCATTTATAGTGGAATAACTTGGATCTATTAGCTCTATTAATTCATTCTCTAGGTTCCTCAATGTGGTGTTGATGATATAACTTAAGTCTTTGACCATTGACTAGGAGCATTGTTGAGGAATCATCAATTGATGATATGAGGATACTTCCATTATCATGGGGTTGAATAACTAAATAAGGGCATTTCCACCTAGTTGTTAATTTCCATGGAAATTTATGTAGTCTCATATTGTAAAGTAAAACCTTATCACCTATGGAGAATTATTTTTTAAAGATACTCTTATTGTGTAATGTTTTCATTTGTCTTTTTACAATTCTTTTCTTGTTTAGAGCATGTAGCCTCATTTCGTCAAGTTGATGAAGTTGATTAATTCCAGAGGCTTGGTTCATGTCTTCATCAAAATTAAGCTATTGGGATAATTGTAAAGATTGATATTTTAGTTCGACTAGTAATAAACATAACTTACCATAAACCAATTGATAAGGTGAATATCCTAGACTTGGTTTATAAGTAATTCTATAAGCCTAAAGTGCATCTTGTAGTTTTTTAGACCAATCCTTCCCTTTGGTACATATAGTTTTTGTTAATATATTTAAGATAATTCTATTAGCATTCTCTACTTGGCCATTTGTTTGTGGACGATAGGCAGTAGCTATCTTATGTTGGATACTACAAGACTTAAGAAATTTTCCATGATTTTATTGACAAAGTGGGTTCCCTAATCACTAATGATTGCTTGTGAAGTTCCAAAGCATGTTAAAATATTTTCCCTAAGAAATGCTACAACTACCTTTCATCATTTGTTGGGGTGGGTTTTGCTTCTACCTATTTGGTAACATAGTCAATACAAACCAAAATGTATTAACATCCATTAGATGGTGGAAATGGTCCTAAAAAGTCTATACCCCACACATCAAATGGTTTTGTTATTAAAATGGGTTTTAAGGGCATTTCATGTCTTTTTGTTATGACTCCTAGTCGTTGACATTTATCACACTGTTGCACATACTTATGTGCATCTTTAAAAATGGAGGGCCAATAAAATCCACTTTGAAAGATTTTGATAGTAGTACATTTACTATCAAAATGGCCTCCCCCTAAATCATCATGGCACATTTGTAAAATTTGTTATTGTTCATTTTTAGCCACACATCTTCTTGCTATGTTATCTTTACATATTCTATAGAGGTACAAACTACTCCAAATGTATCTAAATATGCTACGTAAGAAAGTTTTTTTTTCTTCCCTAGTCCAATTGGTAGGAATTTTCATAGTAACAAGATAGTTAGCTATATCAGCAAACCAAGGATCTTTCTTTGTAGAAAAAAGTTGTTCATCAGGAAATTCATCATGAAAAATTCCTTGTATTCAGTTCTCATCAAGAGTTCCTAACCTATAAAGATTATCTACTACTACATTTTCCCTACCTCTTTTATCTAGAATAACTAGATCAAATTCTTGGAGTCATAAGCACCATCTCATTATTCTTGCATTTTCTATTTTTTTGGTAGCTAAAAATTTAATGGTTGAACGATCAGTATATACTCTAGTTTTATATCCAATTAAATAATGTCTAAATTTATCTAGAGCATATACAATGGCTAATAGTTATTTTTCTATAGTTGTATAATTTACTTGGGCTTGGTCTATACTTTTGGATACATAATAAATCACTCTTGGCTTATTATCAATGTATTGTCCCAAAAATGCCCCCACTACTATGTCACTAGCATCACACATTAAATCGAATGGATAATCCCAATTAGGTGCATTTAATACAGGGGCTCTGGTTACTTATTTTTTTGGTTCCAAAAATGCTTTGTGACAATCATGAGTCCAAAAAAATGAAACATCCTTTTCTAAGAGCATATATAATGGTTTAGCAATTTTTGAGAAGTCTTTGATAAATCTTCTATAATATCCAACATGTCCTATAAATGATTAAAGAGTCTTTAAATTAGTTGGATCTGGAAGTGTAGATATGACTCTTATTTTCTCATCATCCATTCTTATCTCTTCTTTAGAAATAACATGTCCTAATACTACACCACTTCTAACCATTAAGTGACTCTTTTCCCAACTTAGTTTTAAGTTTTTATCTATACATCTATCTAAGACATGTTCAAGATGTTGTAAGGTTTCATCATAAGTATCCTCATAAACTAAAAAATCATCCATAAAGACTTTGACATAATCTTCTAACATATCCAAAAATATTGAGATAATGGCTCTTTGAAAAGTGGCTGGTGCATTACAAAGGCCAAAAGACATTCGTCTATAAGAAAAAGTTCCATAAGAACATGTAAAGATTGTTTTATGTTGGTTTTCAGGGACAATAGCTACTTTATTGTAACCACTAAATCCATCCAAAAAATAGTAGTATTCATGCCCTTCTAGTTTTTCTAGAATTTGATCTATGTATGATAATGAAAAATGGTCTTTTTTTGTGTTTTGATTTAATCTTCTATAGTATACACAAACTCTCCATTTTCCACCCTTTTTTGGGACTACAGTAATGGGGCTTATCCATTCACTATCTACTATTGGATAAATGATTTCTTCTTTCCAAAGTTTGAAATTTCATCCTTAACTATTTGTTTTAAGGTCAGATTAATTCATCTTGGGAGAATTCTTACTAGTTTGACATTATCTTCTAGATAGATATGATGTTGACAAATGTTGGGTGAGATTCCTTGGTGAAGGTCCTCATAACTACATGCAAATGCCTCAAATTTACTATGCAAGATTTCTAACAGTTTGTTTTCTTGCTCATTAGTAAGTTGGGAACTTATTATTAAGGGCCTATTTTGATCTAGAAAAATATACTTAAGTGTATTAGGTAATTATTTAAGATTCAAGAAATTTTAATGTGTAGGTTGAATTATTTCTCCAATATTTCTTGACCCTAAATTTAGAATTTGGTCAAGGAAATCTTGTTGTTTCTTAGTTGAGAGGTCTAAAAGTCCTTCCTCAAAATTATTTAACACTAAGATTTCCCTATCTTGTGCCATTGCTGAGGTGCGTAGAGTGTAGAGCATTCTTTCCTCCTTCAAGTTTGTATTTAAACGATCTTCTTTTACCTTATCATATATATTTAGTGTAAAAGTGAGATTTGCAAATGAGAGTTGAAGTTGGCCAAATCTACAATTAATTACTTTATTAGCTATTGCTAACCAAGGTCTACCTAATATAATAGGAAAACAATTAGGATCTTTCACTTCCAGGACAACAAAATCAATTGGGTATTTTCCCTTTTCTACCTCTATTATTATGTCTTCTATAATTCCTATGGGTTTTACACTTGAACCATTAGCCAATGATGTTGTCATGTTTACTCTTCTTATATCCTATATATCTAGTGATCTAGCCATTTCAAGAGGCATAATATTAATACTAGCTCCTAAATGCAATAGGGCATTCCTAATTTCTTGTCCATTTATCTTGATTGAAATGGTAGGAACTCCTGGATCTTGGTATTTAGGAATTTCATGTCTTTGTAAAAGTTGAGAAAGGTCATCAACTAAATAAATTTGTTTAGGAATTTTTTCTTTTATTTTTCTAGTGCATAATTCCCTTAAGTATTTGGCATAGAGTGGTGTGTCTTGTACTACTTGTTCTAAAGGAATATGTAAGTATAATTCACTAAACATTTTTTCAAGATGGGCTTTGGTTGTGAAGTTTTCTTGTAATCAATTAGGGAAAGGAGTTAAAATTGGTTTTCTAGAGAGTAATGGTTATTCTTTTTCCCTAGTTGGTTGATCTTTCTCATTGACTACTTGTGGTTTTGTTTCCTATTATGTTTCTACCTCTTGGAATCTCACCTTCTTTTGGGGTTTAGGTTCAATTGTTTTTCCACTCCTTGTAGTAATGGAATGTAATTGCTCTTTTCCTTTTCTTTGGGATGTAGGATCAGGTTTAGGTTGAGATGGTAATTCGTTTCTAGTTAAGTCTTGAAATCTTCTCCTAGTTTCATCCATAAATTGTCTACTTTCTTCTATGAAGGAAGTGAGGCTTTAGGTGAGTTTATCCAAATGTTCATTAGTTGGATTTTTAAATGGCCTAAAATTATTTTGAGGATATTGTTGTGGGTAGAATGGTTGTTGAGGAAATTTCATTATTGGTTGGCTCTTAAATTGTTGAAAAGCCTTAGCCGACTCTTGCATTTCCTCTTGATAATAATACAAGGCTGGGTAGGTTGTTTGGTCATGTTGGGGACTACCACAAATACTGCATGCATCACTTTGAATTCCATGAGCTTGTTTTTTAATTAATCATGTTAACTCATTGACTTTTCTATTTAATTATTTGTCTGTTTGTTGAGTCATGCCTTTCATAATGTTGGGTTTTGGCCAACGTTTACTTTGGTCTATTAGTGAATCTATAATTCTCCAAACATCATCTAGTGTCACATTTAAAATATTTCCCCCAAATTCAAAGTCAACATTTTTCCTACAATAGGATAGTAAACCTTCTACATAGATTTGGATTAATTAATGGGCCGGGAAGCCATGGTTTGGATTTTTTAAACATAACCCTTTAAATCTATCAAAGGTGCTTTCATAGTCCTCATCCTCATGTTGCATAAAACTCATTAATTACTTTCATAATGAGTATAGCCTATCATTAGAAAGAAATCTTTGCATAAAAGCATTTTTAGACTCATCCCAAGAACTAATTTATGTTCGAAGGGTTTGTAGCCAAAAATCAGCTTTGTCTTTTAGGGTTGATTTGAAAGCAATCATTTTAGTCCTATCCCCACTTTGAGGTGCTAACATAGCTAATGTTGTTTCAAATTCTCTTATGTGAGTGATTAGATCTTCATAATTTGTCCCCTTAAAAATAGGTAATAAGTGAATATTTTTAACCTCTACATCTCTTCCTTGTGGGAAAACCAATGGGCCTTGAGGTATAATTAATGTTCTTTGATTTAATAATTCTCCAAGGGTTTTTCTTGGGAATGGTTGATTACTTTGAACATTAGAACTCAAACTATCGAAATAGAGAAAAATTGGTCCTAAAGAAAATGGAGGAGGTACATGATGTGAGGATGATCCCATAGTATAAGTTGAAGCTACTATTAGAGTTACTACAGGACTTGGTAATGAGGTTACTATTGGTGGAGTTTGTATATTCAAAGTACTTATTGGTTGGGTGATACCTCCTATTGTGGCTACATAGTTTCACATTACGGTAGTATTTAAATATTGAGATCCTACCCCCATAGTTGAACTCATGGTTGATATTGGAATGTCAAATAGAGGGTTGATAGTTATGGAAAAATCAGGTTGTATTTTCTTGTTGGGATTTTGTGTCTCTTGAGGAGAAGAATAACTAGATCTTAATCATATTGGTTGTTCTTGGTTTTGATTTTGATTAACTTTTGTATGTTTATAAAGGCTAAGAATGCTTCTAGACAGTTGAATTTGTGTAGGTTTCCTTGGTTGCTTTGTTGATTTCATTTAACATGAGAACTCTTCGTTGGAACATTCATGGGCTACTATTCTTAAGAATTTACAAACTAATTTAATGGTGCATACTATTGCAGCTTTAATTGTAACTTTTTAAATAGTTTTGGCTGGTTGTACGATAAGAGGAGCTGATTCCTAGGATTTTTCTTTATTTTTATTTTTCTTTAAGGAGGAAAAACAAGTAAAAGAAACCATTTCTTAAATTACAAAAATAAAAGAAAAATAAAATGCATAAAGAAACCCTTGATGTTGATTAACTTTGCTGACCTCCCTGGCAATGACACCAAATTAACGAGCCAGGAAAAATTTGGTGCTACATATCTTTAAAATTTATTTTTCTTTAATTTTTTGTAAAGATTGTCACCTCATCTTTGATTGAGCCATGAGACCTATCCATGGAGAAATGGTTAAAAAGTCAAAGAAATCATCAAGACAATAAATAATTAGAATTAAATCTAATTAAATTCCACACTTATGCCTGTCACTCATAAGTATAATCATAAATTTTCATCATAACTTCTAACATTAAGTTCAAGAATGAAAATTAATAATTAAATCAAATCGAAATTACAAATAATAATTAAAGATCACAAGGGAGACTTGCCTAAATTACAATTCTACCTTGTTGGTTTCACAATGTGACAATTTTGATTATCAAATCATGAACTTCAAGAATTGCCGCAAAGCTCAACAGATCTTCAACAATAGTGACACAAATAATTAATTTCAATTTGATGTGAAATTCATTGGTATCAACTCCTCCTCTTGTTGTGCTAAAAAAATGAATTTTCTTTTAATGTGTATGCACAATGGATACCCACAATACAAAGTTGAAGTCATATTTATACTGCAACAAGGTTAAAAATAATTATTTTAATAATATATGGGTATTGCAAAACCCAATTCCAATCCATTATAATCGATACCATTGTTAAGCTTGGCTTTTTTAATGTTTCAAATTAATACAAATTCTCATGGAACGTAGCGAAAGAGGCGTATGTGATGCTCCACTCTACACATTCACCATCTATGTTGGTGTCATTGATTGGACAGTTCCTACAAATGTGCTGCTAGAGAAAATTCATAGTGCCAATTAAAGAGCGATGCTCATCACGTTCGTTTCCTTGCCACCTGTGCACATCCACGTGGACATTCTCAATGAAAAGCCTTGAAACTTTCGAAGAAGAAGCTTCAATTTGGGCCGATGGAGAATCTAGCAGAAAAGCACACATAATAGCATTTGCAGTAATTTTGTATTGATCAATATTAGAGAGAATATCATTAGGTATGTTGCTTTGTTGAAAGTGATAGAGTCTAGATAAAAGCACTTGAACACTAGCATGCTTGCTATCCCAGCTAAACTAGGTTGGAGTAGCAAACCAGTTGGCGTATGCTTTGCCATTCTTAACAGTCACATAATTTAAGTACTCACTATCATTGGTGGCATGATAAAGCCCAATTCCAGCCCATAGAAGTTCATCTTGGTAAGTAGTGGAATTGTAGAAGGTCTAAACCAAAGGTACGCTTTCGTTGTAGAGGTCCCTATAATTATCTACAAAACTAAACTATTCCTTGGCATGCTACAACAACTATTTGGAATATGCAGGATCAGAGTTGTGAAAAACTAGAGACATAGATGCCATGGCTATAGTTGTCTCTTCCGCCACATCTAAACTAGGATTCGATTCATTCACTTGTAGTGTCAACCTCTTCTCCATGTCCTCTGGTCTCTCCTAGCATTTGTGATCCATAGCTTCATTTCCTACCTAAATGTAGAACACATTGGTCAAGGGATGGACATTGATGAGGTAGTCTGTGATCCTCCAAGATTGATTTGAACATGCACTTGTTCTTCATGATCAACAATATTCTCACCTTAATCCTCCCAAGACTCATACCATTTTCACCTTGATCCTTTCAAATTGGTGTACAATGTGTTGTGTAGAAACTTTGTCAGGTTTATCTACTAGTGTGCCGGCACCATCACCTACAGGAGGTTCACCAAAGCATCCTTGTTCGAAACCGAATCCATGCTTGGATTGAATGTTATTGCAGTTTGTTGATTCTCTGCAACTCCTTTGCCTCCAAGTTAGATGTTTTGTGAAACATTGGCTACAACAACAACACTAGTTGATCAAAGGTTTATTCTTCTAGTCTCCATAACTCCTCTCATAATTTTCACATCACTGTGTGATTTCTACAGAAAACAATGAGAGAAAATAAAATTGAAACAAAATTGTGAGGCAAAGATGTATTTCAATCATGGTAAATAGATTTTTTTTGCCTAATGGTTTGGCAAGGAAACAAAGGTGAAAATGTGGCTACCATAGTTTTGTTTTATAGGAAATGGTAGTGGTTTGAAGACCAAAAAAAACTATTACAATGGTATGGATAATGGATGGCTTCCTTCTTTTAATTTCATGTGAAAATGCAAATTGTTATTTAATATTTCATATTGTAGTATGGTAAGCCAAAGGATACAAATGGTGCCCTAATAATATATAATATTTATATAATTTATATATATATAATGTAAACTATGATAATTTTATAATGTTCATGTATACTATAATTAACTATAATGTTTATNTAAATTAATATATAATAATATATCATATTAATTAAAATAAACTATAAAACTAAGAATAATGAACTAATACTCACCACTAAAATAAAATAAAATAAATATTAATTTAACATTGATTAATAATATAAAATTAACTGAAATGCATGCCTTTAACAAAAAACTTATTAAAAACTGAACTAAATTGGGTGTTCAATAGTTGACAACCTTGTGAGCACTCATGCATGGCCAAATTGATCAAAAATAATCAAAAAAGCTTTCCCCTAAATTTTCAAAGTTGAACCAACATGGAAAAAGGGGGAAAGCCCAAAAAATTCCTTATGATCCTTGAAACAGTCCAATTTCAATGTTAGATGGTAGCAGGTGACACCGATAAGCTTGTGAATACACATGCATGCTCGAAAGTCATCATAGAAGATCAAAAAGCTTTCCCTCCAATTTTCCATGTTATGTATGGAAGCTCCAACATGGAAAAAAGGGGGTAAGTCTAGAAAAATGCCTTATAACCCTTGAAATAACCAAATTTTAACATTAGATGTTAGTAGTCAATGCTAGTAACTTAGGAAGCTTGCATGCATGCCGAAAAGTCATCATAGAAGACCAAAAACCTTTTCCCCCAATTTTCCACATTGAGCATGGAAGCCCTAGCATGGAAA
>MNCI01003375.1:12579-59990 GCA_015680685.1 Gnetum montanum | reverse complement strand
AACGTGGAAAATTCAATCCCTTAGCATGGAAGCCACAAGAAGTAAAATTCATTAATTCATGCACTTTAATGTTGACCAACCAATTCAACAAGCATGGTGGAGAGCTTTGCATGGTACCAATAATTTTGCAAGTTTGGTGAAGGTACTTGATAAGCATTTTAAGCTTGATGAGGTATCAAATCATCTAAGGGTATTGGTTTCTAAATCCAAACTAGAAGTATGGCTTCAACTTGATGGAAAAAAGAGTCCCAAAGTTATTAGAGGAAAAATGATCAACCTATTAGGGATTGGTATTTCATGAAATATAGGTTGAAATAGAAATTTAAACAAACTCAGAAAAGTTAAGAGATAATCATGAAGCTTAAATTCCTTAGATAGGGAGATGAAGATGTTAGGAATTTTACATTGAAATTTGTGAACTATTCTATCAAGCTAAGATAAACTAGGAGGAATATGAACATGCTTTAATCTTTCTTGACACTCTCAAGATAAAGTATTAGTAGTATTTTTCATTCTATGAGCCTCAAATCCTTGATGAGACTTATGATTTGGAAACTCAATGGATTTGGGAATATAAACAAACAAACTTCAAAAGGGAAGAAAAAAGTATTCAAATTAGAAAAGAGATCCAAGTCAAAATCTGAAGACAAAGATGGTGGCCATGACAAGAAGTAAGAGAAGGGGTATGAAAAGTAAAAGGCCAAAAAAGATCAAGGAAAAAAAGGTAAGGGTCAAGGTAATAACTCATACAAGATTTAATGCTTCAAATGTGGAGAGTGGGAACACAAGCAATGAGAATGTTCACTTCAAAAGATAGCCAAGGGCAAGAATATACAAGCCAAGAAGGTAGCATAAATTTCCAACCAAGCTCTTTAAAGAGGTAATCCTAATGATCCAAAAATTAAGGAAGCTTTTGAATTGAATTCTTATGCATTTTTGGGAATTGTGAATATAGGAGATCATTCATCAAGAAAGTTGTTGTTTCAGATTGAGGTTAGATGTTTTGTTAATAGGGAATGAATTTATAGTTTGATTGATGGGTGAGCCCAAGAAAATGTTATATCCTCTAAGAAAATTGATAGATTTGCTTTAGTAACAAATCCTCATCCTAGATCCTACAAGGTGTATTGGTTGTTAAGAGGTTTCTCTCAAGAGGTAAGAAAGTAATATGTCTTAAAATTTAAAATTGGAACTTATCATGATGTTGTAAAATGTAATGTACTACCAATTGATTATGCTGATGTAATTATTAGAAGTTCTTAGAATCTTGATAATGGTGCTTAATTTGATAGAGCAGGGAATTTGAGGTGTGTAACTGGACTAGATGAAATCGACAAGTTGATTCCTATGATAACTAATTAAGCGAGATAGAAAAGCTCACTTAATGCTTATTTAATTCTTCTTATGGGAGAAAATACATTATGAAACATGATGAGGATAGTTTTATTTTTGTGATTGTATTAACTATTGCTTATAACCTTGATGTTGTGCAAGTAGAACTTCCAACATGTGTGCTAGGCTTGAAGGAGAAATTTCCCAAAGTGTTCAAAGGAAAATTGTATGGATTGCCACCAATGAGAAGTTAGTAGCATCAAATTAAATTTATTTTTAGTGCTATCATTTCACATGAAAGGGCATGCCAAATGGCATCAAATCAATAGGCTAAATTGTGAAGGCAGGTAGAGGAGTTACTTGTTAATGGCTTTATGAGGAAGTGAATTTCTCCTTGTGCAGTTTTAGCAATGCTTGTGGTAAAGAAGAACATTAAAGAAGGGAGAATCTACATGGACTCTACAACTATAAACAAGATAACAATGAGGTATAGATTTCCTATTCTAGAAATGGATGATATCCTTGATGTTGTTAACAATTCAGAGATTTTCAACAATATTGATTTGAAGAGTGGATAACATCAAATTTGGATTAAGCTTGGTGATGAATGAAAAATAGCTTTCAAGATACTAGATGGATTGTTTAAGTATATGGTGATGTTATTTAGGCTCACAAATGCTATTACTACATTCATGAGGATGATGCATGATGTCCTTAAGGATTTTATTGATAAGTATTGTATTATCTTCTCTAATGATATTTTCATGTAAAGCTCTAATAAAAAAGAGCATTTAGATCGCTTGAGGAGAGGGTCTCTTAAGTTGGAGGAGGCATATTTAGTGATCAATGTAAAAAAGAGTTACTTATTCAAGAGGGAGATCACATATTTGGAACATGTGATTTCTAGAAATCAAATTCAAATAAAAGCTATCAAGGTGAAGGCTATTAGAGATTGGCCAACTCCTACAAATGTTGGGGATGTAAAATAATTTCTTGGTTTAGTAGATTTTAACAAAAGATTTGTAAAAAAATTTAGTGGTATATCATGACCTATGTTTTCTTTGCTTAAGAAGAATTAATATTTTAGGTGGGGTGATGAGACCCACAGAAGCTTTGACTTGTTGAAGGAAAAAATACCTAGTGAACAAGTGCTTGCAGTACTAGATTTCTAGAAGCTTTTTCATATGGAGGTGGATGCAAGTGAACTTGCTTTTGAAGGGATGCTTGCACAAGAAGAAAGGCCTATTGCTTTCTTTTTAGAGAAGTTAAATGAATCAATGTAGAAAAATAGAATATATGAGAAGGAATTGTATATTATTCTTTAAGCAATTAGTCATTAGAGGCATCACTTATTTCCCAAGAAGTTCATCTTGATGATTAATCATAAAGCACTTCAATTTATCAAATCTCAAAAAGTGCTGAGTGTCAAAATATGAAGTGGGTGTCATAATTATAGGGGTTCAATTGGTGCTCAAGTACAAGAGTGAGAAATTTATTGTGCTCACTGATGCTTTGTTTATGGTGCATGTGATGAATTTCAATCTGCCTCATGTGGAAAGTATGAATAATTTTGTGAATTTGTATGAAAATGATTTAGATTTTGGGTAGGTTTGGATAAGCCTTAAAGAGCCATTATTGAGTAGGATAGATCAATGGAGGAACTATCATATTCAAAATAAAATACTATTTAAGAATGAAAAGGTTTGTGTTAATAGTATTATTTTAGAAAAAATATTTTGGTTGAAAAACATTGTGGTGGCATGATAGGTCATATGGGCAAAGATAAGATATTATAGCTTGTAGCTAGATACTATTTTTAGCTTGGAATGATTTCTAAAGTGTCCAAATTTGTGAAGGAGTGTTTGACATATTAGAAATTCAAGGGAAGTAAAGGAGTTAGTAGACATTATATACCTTTGTCAATTTCCAAGGGCTCTTGGAAAGGTGTGTCAATGGACTTTGTGAGAGGGATTCCAAAGATCCAAAGTGGGAACGATGTTATCTTTGTTATGGTGGACAAATTCTCCAAGATGGCACACTTCATCTATGCAAAAAGATGAGTGATGCATCTTATATTGCAAATTTTTTTCCAGCATGTTGTGAAGTTACATGGGATTCCTTTGAGTGTTGTTAGTGATAGGGACTCCAAGTTTACTAGTCATTTTTGAAGGTCCCTTTAGATAATTGTTGGGATAAAGTTGAAATTTCTAGTACATATAATTCATAGATTGAGAGGCAAACTGAAATGGTCAATAAATATTTACTGAATATCTTGAGGTGTTTGTGTGAAGGACAACCTAATAGATGGGAGAATTTGTTGTGTCATGCTAAGTTTTTCTATAATAATGCTTTTCATGTTACTATTTGGAAGAGCCCATTGAAGGTTAACTATGGCTTTTGTCCAAAGATGGAGGACAATGTTAGGATCTTTGAAGAAGAAGCTCAATTGAGTGTTGAGTTTATACAAGAGATAAAGGATCTTCATGCTCAAGTGAAGAAAAATCTTGAGAGCAAGGTTGAAGAAAGAATGCTAAAGATGAATGATAATAATAGGAAGTTGAAATTTGCTATTGGTGACCTTGTTTGGGTGCACTTAAAGAAGAAGAGGTTGAAAAGTATCAACTTCTCAAAAGTGAAGACAAACAAGATGGGTCATTTTAGGATAAAGGAGAAAATCAATGATAATGCTTTTGAAATTGACTTACCAAATGATGTGGGCATGTCCGTTATTTTTAATGTTATAGATATTATGCATTACCATGTGCTAGTAGATGATAAAATCTCACAAGGTAGCATCGATGAGTTGAAGGGGGCTATTAATAGGTCTAAGCCTTCATAGAAGAGGAAGGTTATTGTACTTAAGAAGAGGAAAGCTACCCACACGTATGGAGTGAAGAAACATGAATAATTTATCCATTGGAAGGATCAAACTATGGATGATGTTGTAAGGGTCCACGAGACCAAACTTGTTGAGTGGGTTGAGTGGGGGATTACTTTTACTCCTACTCCATTATTTGCTCGAGTTAACTTTTTGAAGGGTGAAATAGTTAGTATAAAGACACCTCTTTTGAATCCCTTTTCATCCCTAGAGATGGAAGAATGAAGGTTTTGGATAGTTTAGAAGATGTCTTAGACCTTTATAAATGTATTTCCTGAGAGCTATGATGTCATAAAAGATGTCTTGGCGACCTAGAAGATGTCTTACCTAAGAGTTGAGATGCCAAAGATGACATCTTCCTAGTAGTGTAGATGTCTTTACAGTAGTATAGATGTCTTGTTAGAGATGTCTTATTCTCAAAAGAAACATCTTGTCTTCAGAGAAGATGTTTGGTTTGAATGATGGATTTGGTAGAGAGACATCTTATCAAGCCTATAGACATCTTATTCAGTCATGGAAATTTTTGATGTGACAATTCTAATACAGAAAACAAAAAAGAATATGAATTTTAATATGAAAAATGTTTTCTTAGGGTTATAACTTTGTGTTTGATAAATATTAGATTCATATTGTATGTTTTGACATAAGAGTAAGTGAGATTCCATGAGAGTGGTGTGCATCTCAGTGGTCAACTGTGTGTGGTGGTATTTACCATAACTATCAATGTTTAATCTTGATCTTGTATGAGGAAGAGATATGAATCAATTACATCTTACATTGAGGTCAATCATGTGTGTGGTTGTAGAGCCTCATGCTATGCAATATTTTTGAGTGAGTGTTGTGATTCTATGAAATTATGGTTCCATTGTATTTATAATTTTCTTTTAGTTTTAATAGCATAGAGCTAGCTTTATTATTTTCATGAAATTAAATTATCTTGCACTCAATCTAGATTTGGTGTCTTTTGAAGGGTTTAAGCAAATTAGAGTGACCTTACTCTATTTCACATACATAATCACATAAATAAGATTATAGACAATTCACTTAGTTCATGCTACAAGCACTCAGTGATAAATTCTAAATTTTGAAAAAATAAATTACCAAGGGCTTCACTATACTATGAATAAAAAATAGTGCATCTAATGCATTAGGTGGAAGATATTTATAGACATTTCTGTTGTACCTACTTTTTTGGTTTTGTAATCACCAAGACTAAGTGCAGATTTAACATTATTTCATCTAAGTTTGAACATCAAAATGGCTTTAAAACATTGTCATACAAGACATTTTCAACCTCTAGAGATGTCTAGGAATCATTTCAGCTTATAACCTAGCATATGAGTAACACTTTTGATGACCTAGAAAGGTTTGGTAATGAAAAATTTTATAAGTGTCAAAGGTGAGCATCACTGCTAGATCACCTTGCCCATGTTACCTATGCTAAAACTACTTTTTAATCTTTGTTTCAACCCCATAAAACCATGAATGACTCATTTATAATAGTCTCAATATGATAGATATCAAATTTTGGTACTTTAGTGAGTTTACCATGGAACCTTGGAAGCAAACTTTTTTTAAGTACAAAGGTGACATTGATGCTAACGTGATGTCAACATCTCCATAATCATCATTAACATTGGCTTAGTACTTCTCACTTGCAAAAACTAGCATTTTGACTTTATTCTTGGATTCTCAAGCCCTTTGGTAACTAGTGAACATCAATTTCAAGGCATCAAATGTTAATTTCGATAGGTTTGAAGGAAATCTTAAGGTTCATGATTGAAAATTTTTCTAAGTGTAACACATGATAGACCAGTGTTAGTGTTAGTATCACCCTACTTGCATCAACATCATCCTAGGTCACTATGATTAGAACTTGACAACATTTCCTAGGTCCATGAGCTTCTCAACATCATATAAGAATTATTATGACATAATTTGGCATTAGTTTGAACATCTTGGAGATTTGGAATTACAATTTGAAAGGATGTTAAAAATTTTTCTATCTCCTAGTTAACACTAAGACTAATGCTAGTGTCAACATTAGTGTTAATGTTAATGTCATTACCAAGTTAGAATTTTTTAGCTTAGAATTAGCACCAGAGTTAGAGTTTTCTAGCTCAACATCAACACTAGAGTTAAATATTTTTAGCATCACCAATCTACACTTCATGTTGTAATTTTCAAAAATGAACTTCTGATTAATTCCACTCAACTCTGAAGTTGAATTTGAAATCCTAAGCCTATAAATATGAGATCAAAACCAAAATTCAAGTTAGTTTCTTGACATCCAAAGCACTTTTTTGGATTTTGAGAGATCAAGAGCATAAGCAGCTACCTCTTTGCATCTTTTGCATGCTCCATGACCATCAGAGCTCTACTTAGTAATCTAAGTCCCATGAGTTCAATTTGGTGCCTAAGTTCCTAGTAGCCCAATTGCTGACCTTGACACATCATCAACATTAGTTTGATGGTTCTTGTTTCACTACCCTATAGTTAGAATATTTCAACATCAACATGACTAATCCAAAGTTAGACTATTTTTAACTCTAGCATCACTTGCTACACACTTAGTGAAAATAGCCTTGTATTGGTTTCAAATTGATTCTTGACCTACATGAAGCTTTCCTACTCACATATTCACTTTCCAAAGGTCTAATTTCATCATCTAAACCATCACTTAACTTATAAATTAAGCCTCTATTATCAATTTTTTTCTTATATGTTTTGCAACACCACTTGTAGGTTTGGTCCTCAATATTGAAGATTTGATGTATTCTAACAAGCTTAACATGCTAGTTTATGTTTATATGTAGTTACACCATGAACTTTGGTATACACTATGATGGTGTATAGAATCATTTACGATGTTTTATAATAAGTGTTAAGTTAGTTATATTTAATCAAGTATATTAAATAATAATAGCTAATCATTATGTTTATTTGTTCCTTGAATGTGACTATTTTATTATCACTATATAATTATTAATCCTGGTCCAATAAATGTGTAGAACAATAACATTGTGTAGCATTAAAACATAGCACAATGTAGTATAATAGAGATACTAGGGTTTCTCTCCTTTTTTTTTCTATTCTTATTAGTTTATGTATTTAACATGTATGACATCATGTGGATTTAATCTATGTACATGATGTATGTTTGTCTCATTTTTAACAGTCATCAAACTATCATTAATATCTTTGACTTGGTGATTTAAACATTAAAAAGCTTTAATACATAGGAGGAAAACTTTATGTTTAATTAATAAAGAATGATCAATCATTGGAAGGGGAATGCTAAAATCCTTTTCCTTACATCAGTCTTCTCATATATTATATTTAAGTCATTCTAATTATAATTTTCATATTGATATTTTATTTCACATTACTCATAGTTGATCTCTATCCTTCCTCATAGTTTTTATTTACATAATTTAAATGTTGTCAATTCTACACTTAAGCTTATCATTTTCTCATCATTCTCCTACCATTCTTGGCTTATGAATGGTAGGATAAGTTTGTATTTGACTAGAGGACCATTCTCCTTCATTTCATAATTGTTGATATATCAAGAATTATATTGACTTGAAGACCATTTACAATTGCAAGTTAGACAATTAACATCTAATTCATAGATGTGTCCTTGCAATGTTATAGAAAAATAATTTTGCAAAACCATTTTTTGGCACTAGAAGGAAGCCCAATAGTTTTTTTAGTGTTAGGAACCCATCATCTAAAAACCTATAGCTCCATTCCAACATAGAATGTTTTACACTTTTAGCTCTTTTACTTAGTTTATTCTCCACTAAGCACTTGATCCTTATTTTTGAATACGTGTAAAAGACATTCTTTAATACCATTTTTGGACAAGGATGTGATTCATCTCACAACTTCTAAATTCATAAACTAATTGAAATGTAAAAGGCTTGAGCATTCATGACATACATGAGTAAAAATAAGTACAAGATTGCATGTATAAAATGGAAGCTTAACATTATAATCACTAAGAGTGAGCTAAAAATGTTGGATTCCTATGAAGCTCTCAAAAACTTGGATTCTTTCCTCAAAAATTTTTATTAGCCTATGGAACTGAAGGAGCATGATAAAAATAAAGTGATGGAATAATTGACCATTAGAGATGAAATTCAGGCAATGACTAGTGCTAAAGTTCAACAGAAGTAAAACATGTTGGACTACTTGGTGAACCATCCTAACATCAATATGAGTAGAACTTATCAATATTAAGATCAACATAACAAGGAACTTGTTGACATCAACATCCATGATGATGATGAAGAGGTTCAATCCAATAAAAATTAATATATAAACCCACTAACTTTAAAAATTATGAAAAGATAAATCAATATGCTAGAAAACAAGGAAACTAGCTATCTTTAATTATTGCAAAGAAGATTACAACAAGGTTTCACAATCCACAAAACATCCAAATACTTAACCACACTCAAACTATATTTTAGAGCATGAGGCTCTTCAACCACATAATAATTGTCCTCAATGCAAGGCATAACTGAAAGAGAATCTCCCCTACAACTCAAGATTAAGATCACAGCACACAAGTGAGACATAAAAACACAAAAGCTAACACATCACAGAATTGACCTTGGAGTTGTAACCACACATGCACTCACTTAATGTGGTCTCTCACACTCTTGCCACACATCAATTCTCTTATTAATCATACAAACATAAAACAACATTAATATTTATTGGATTTAGGAGACAAGAAATCTAAAAATATTTCCCCAACTCAACTTGAGAATCTTAGGCTATTTCCAAATTTGGAGTGATCATTTCAAAAGTTTTTCTAGTCATAAGGGTTATCTTGAGACTTGTAAGGTTCTCTTGCTATCAAACTTGAGACATAGGTGGGATGTATTAATTAGGTGTGAGATGTCTCACCCATGTGAGGGACATCTCCCAATCTATGAGACATCCCAACTATGAATTGAGTCATCTTAGTTAAATCTAGGATGACTATAGCAAGGTCAAGACATCTTCCCTGGACCTAGTACATCTCTTGGAAAGTTCCTAAACTTGGCCTAGATGTTACTTTGATCTTCAAGACATCTCTCTAGCCTATTGAAACCTACATAAATCATTTGTAGTGTAGAGGAAAGGGAATTAAAAGAGGTATCCTTGCACTATCCCTCGCATCCTTCAAAGAGTGAACTCATGTGAATAAGGGAGTAGGGGTAGAATGATCCCCCACTAATAAATTTTGGTCTCATGAACCCATATGATATCATATATGAATTGATTCTTTCAATAGATTAAGTACTCATGCCTTTTCACTCCTTGAGTGCTTGAAGCTTTCCTTTGATTGTGTATGACTGCCTTCTTCTCCATTGAAGGCTTGGACTACTCAATAGCCCCCTTAAACTCATCAATGCTACCTTGTATGGTTTCCTCATCAACTAGTCCATGATAGTGCACAAGATCTCTAACATTAAATACAAAAGACATGCCAACATCATTGGGTAAGTAAATATTAAAAGCATTACCATTAATTTTGGCCTTGATTCTAAAATGACCCATCTTCTTAACTTTCAACTTGGAGAAGTTAACACCTCTCAATCTTATCTTCTTCAAGTAAATCGAAACCAAGTTATCAACTAAAAAGTTAGAATTTTGATTACCCTCATTCTTCTTGAGAATACTCTCTTTAGTATTCTTCTTAAGATTTGATTTCACTTGTGCATGAAAATCCTTCATCTCTTGTGCAAAATTAACACTAAGTTGAGCTTCACCATCAAAGCTCTTCAAATTTTTCACCATCTTAGATAAGAAACCATAATTCACCTCAAATGGGCTTTTACCAATGACAACATAAAAAAATTATTATATGATGATTTAGCATAACATAGCAAATTTTCCCATTGATTCGGTTGTCCATCACATAAATATCTCAATATATTCAACAAGGATTTATTCATCACCTTTGTTTGACCATTAGATTATGGATGATATGCACTAGAAAAATTCAACTTTGTCCCTAAAATTTTCCAAAGGGACCTATAAAATGACTAGTGAACTTGAAGTCTTTGTCACTAACAATATTCAAATGAATATCATGTAACTTCACAACATGCTGGAAAAATAAATTTGCTACATGAGAAGCATCACTTACCTTTTTACACAGAATAAAGTGTGTCATCTTAAAGAACCTATTCACTACAATAAAAATTGCATCATTTGCACTCTTGATCTTTGAAACACCACTCACAAAGTCCATTGACACACTTTTCCATGGACCCTTAGGAATTGGCAAAGATAGGTAATGTCCATTCACTACTTTACCTCCTTTGAATTTCTAATAAGTTAAAGACTCCATAAATTTTAAAACTTCCATTTCCACACTAGATCAAAAATAGTATTCGACCACAAGATCTCATGTTTTATCCCTACCCAAATGACCTGCCATGCCACTATAATACTTTTCAAACAAAATATTCTTTCTAGAATTATAATTAGAAATACATACCTTTCCATTTTTGAATAAAAGTTCATCTTAAATATGATAGTCCCTCCATTAGTCTATCCTACTTAATAATGAATTTTTGATGCTCCTTTAAACCTATCAAAAATGTAAATCATAATCATATAAATGAGGAAAATCACCCATACCTTCAACATTAGGTACATTGAAATTTATCACATACAAACTTGATAATGCATTATCCATCACATTTGATTTCTCATTTTTGTGTTAAAGGATAGAATTAAACTTCTGTAATTGTGCAATCCACTTCATGTGCTTTACACTTAACTTCTTTTGAGAGTTTAGAAATTGTAGTGTTTTATGATTTTTCATTAAAGTAAACTCCTTGGACAACAAGTAATGTCTCCAATGCTTGATTTCTTAAAGAATAGCATAGAACTTCTCATATAAACTATATTTTTACCTTGACTCATTCAACTTTTCTAAAAAGAAAGCAACAGGCCTACCTTCTTATGAAAGTACCCCACTAACAACAAGTCAACTTGCATCCATATCTACTTGAAAAAGCTTCTAGAAACTTGGAATTGCAAGCATCAGTTCACTGGTTATTTTTACTTTTAGTAAGTCAAAGATCCTTTTTGTTTCATCATCCTACCTTAAATATTTATTTTTCTTCAACAAAATAAACATAGGCCAAGAAATATCATTGAAATGTTTTATAAACCTTCGATAAAAACTTGCTAAACCAAGGAATGATCTTACCTCCCCAACATTCTTAGGAGTTGGCCAATCTCTAATTGCCTTCACCTTTGTAGCTTCCATTCAAATTTGGACTTTAGAAACCACATGCTCCAAATATGTGATTTTCCTCTTGAAGAAATGACTTTTCTTCACATTAATCATCAACTATGCCTCCTTCAACTTAAGATACATCCTCCTCAAGTTATCCAAATTCTTCTCCTCATTAAAGTTGTACACCAAAATATTGTAAAAAAAGATCATAAAATACTTACCAATCAAGTTCTTGTAGTTTTTTTCTATAAGAGTTACAATATTTTCTAAGTGCCCTTAGTAGCACTCCAAGGAATTGTACAGATCCTTATTTGAACATCATTGTACCTAGATACATTAATATGATGGCAATAAAGATAAGATTCTTGGAACTCCTTGTAGCACTTAGAATAGATTAATGTTTACTTCATGCACTTTATTATTCATGCAATTTACATTCATGTCCTTAGTTAATTAATGCATTTAATAATCAACACATAAGTACAACCACATCGAACATACCATATAACTCTTGGTAATCCCAGCAGTGGCTATTTGTTACACCTAAAATAGATACTTGGTAACCCAATAGCATTAGAACAAGTTTAGGATGCGTATGGAGAGTGGGCCCAAATGCTTATGTTAGGTTGGTTAGCTTAAAGAATCATTAGATAGTTAAGTAGTTAATTTCTTATTAATTTTCCTTCATATAATAGTTATATTAGATAAATAAAAATATAAAATATAAATAAATATCATGTACCTTAGCTTACACTTAACCATACAAATGCACTTACACAAGTGAGAGTCAAGAAGACAATGATCATATTCTCCCATGTCACTATCTTTATCTATCAGTACACTTGGTCCCAAGTCCATGAAATTCAACTAGATTGCTAGTGATCACTTGTGATTCATATGGTTGTGCAGAGGGACTACTTACTACTCATCAAATATATTATACAAAATCATCAAATTATGATTGTATATAATATTGATGTAGAATGGAAGTAGCAAGGGTCATAGAAAATGAAACATGAGATGTCTTAACATAGGAATAATGAATTCTATGTATGATGCATGATTACAATGATCACTAACATTTCTATCCAAGATCAAAACCAAGTTCATATCACTTATGAGTGATATCGCATTGTATCAACTCAAAAGTAATAACCACAAGGCTACCACAACTATAGGAATATTAACACTTGGAAACAAAGTTCAAGGAAGCAATTTATTAATAGCACATTGTATTTTTAAAGGAAACTTGACCATTGGATAGAGGAGTGCCTTCAGGCATGGGTAACATGTCTTTCCAGTGAAACCTCTAGAAATTTTTATTATGTGTATTTATTAGGTTATTACTGTGTTAACCTTCCAAGAGGACTACCTTCAAGAATGGGTAACATGTCTTTCTAGTAACATGGTTAAGGTAGTACTTATTTGAGAATACACTTCCATTTTTAGTTAGAACTTAAGTAAATGATACAACTTAACAAAATGATAAGACTTATAGTAGTAGCTTTAGAGAATCCAAAAATCCTCTTAATGTCACACCCTTTTTATTCCCACATAGTTCTTTACTTTTATATCTAGTCATAATAATCACAAATTTATTTTAGTTTTATTGTGAAAAGAATAACATTATGTCCATGGTAAGAACCTCTTAGTATTGTAAATAAGTAGATGGATGATGCGGTCTCACTATATGCGCAATCAGTCCTTTAATGATTCGATAACATAGGGTGAAATTCTCATTATTTTAACTATATCTTATTTTATTCCTTTGCACTTTATTAGAAAAATCAACAAAAATATGTTCATGAAAAATAGTAAAAATTATTGAAGAATGAGAAATCGATAAGAAAGGAAAAACGTATAAATAATTTGAAAGATATTAAAAAATGAAATATGATTAAGAAATGTGAAAAGTATAAAAGAGTGGAAAAGATACCAAAGAATGTAAAAACTAGCAAGAAATGTGAAAAGTATAAAAAGAAGATTTGGTGCCTATGTATCAAACTTGACACCCCCATGACTACCATCAAGAGTGGAGACTTGAAAGATTAAATGGATGATGAATGGTTTGATGTGCAAGGTAGAGTCTTTAAAGGAGTAGACAAAATTAAGAAATGATTTCACATGTTTAATATTGATAAGAAAATTTTTTTGTGGGTTCATTGGATGATAAATTTTCATAACATTGGATTGATATGTAGCATGGATGATATAAGTTCCCTTCCATAAGGTTTGAAACTTAGTCTTTTGTCGAACATGATTAGGGTTATAATAAAGGACTTTATCAATAGGCTTGATGGACAGTTGTCTAATTTTAGCATCATGTTTACATTTGGAATACTTCGTATAGACTTTGTTACTCATTTGAGCTATTAACTGATTTTCATCTAAAAGGTTGAGATTCATTAATCATTCTTTTTGAGCTAAGTTTAGATCTAGGTTAAGGGTGCTACCAATTGCAAGGGTATTTAACTCTATTTGAATTGGTAGAAATTTTCATTTGACATTGGTGTGATGGACCCCATAAAATCAATTTACCAAATATCATAGGGTTCCAATGATTGTATCTACTATTGTGATTTTTCATTTCTAGTAGTTGGTCCTTCATTACTTTGGCATCTTTCACAAGATTGTGCAAACCGATGTGCATTCCTAAATATGATGCACCAAAAGTAGCCTACCATCATCAATCTCATTGTTGTCCACCATCTTGCATAGTGATCATCACATGGTCCTTCATGTGCATCTTGTAAGATTCTTTGTTAATTTTCTTTCGAAACACACCTCTTATCAATGAATCAGCATATATCTTGTAAATGTTTTCTTTGATTTCTATATATGTTTCTACCCTATGAATAAATTATTCTATGTGCTTCTTATCCCATTTAATTAGAAGTTCATGTGTGGTAAGATATGTTATGTAATCAGTGATCCATGACTTCACTGTTGAGTCTAATATCATTGTTATTTTTGTGAATAAATTTTTTTTGAGAAATTGATCTAATAATGGTTCTTCATTTTCTTGAGGTTTCCATCTTAATCTTGACAAGTGATTAGCTACAAAATTTTTAGTTCCTTTTGTATCAATCATTGTAATGTCAAATTCTTGTAAGATAATGAGCCATCTTATCACTCTTGGACTTATCATTGATTTATTCATTAGAAACTTGATAGCATTGTGATTAATATGGATATAGATGGGATACCCGAGCACATAATGTTTGAATATTTTAAGTACTTATATCATAGCCAGAAGCTCCTTTTTTGTGGTGGTATAATAAAGTTGTGCCCTAATGATGCTTCGATTGGCATAGTGTATGCAATAGGGTTGTTTCTGATCACCAAGTTGAGTTAATACTATTGCTAATGTGTAGTTTAAAGCATCTATCATAATGTGGAAAGGGTTGGATCAATCTAGAGCTTAGAGGATTGATGTCTCGATCAGTTTCTATTTTAGGATTTTGAATGATTTCTCACATTGTTCTGACTATTGAAATGATGCATCTTTTTTTGTTAGTTCAATTAGTGGTTTTCAAATCTTTGTGAAGTTTTCAGTAGATCTCCTATAATATTCTATATGACTAAGAAATAATCTAATGTCTTCGATTGTGTGTGGCCTTTGAGTGATATTTTGAATGACTCTGATCTTTTTTGGATCTACCTTGATCCCTGTACGAGATATCTTATGTGCTAGAATTATATTGTATTGGATCATTAAGTGGCTCTTTTGCCAAAAGAGCTTCAAATTAGTTTCAACACATCTTTTCAAAACTTGATCTAAGCAATCTAAGGTTTGTTTGAAGTCAAGTCCATATGTCAAAAATCAACCATAAATACTTTAACTCCATTGCAAATCTACTTTTTGATGTTCCTCATAGGTTTATTATTTTTGTTATAATGAAAAAAATTTTTAGAATTATCTTGGTTTTCTTATCCAAACATCCTCTTATGTGGTAACTACCCTAGTAGCACTATTTTATTGTGACCATTTTTGTAGTTCTCCTTGCATAACTAGTA
This sequence comes from Gnetum montanum, assembly GCA_015680685.1. Lineage (NCBI taxonomy): Eukaryota > Viridiplantae > Streptophyta > Gnetopsida > Gnetales > Gnetaceae > Gnetum > Gnetum montanum. The sequence goes on along the minus strand of MNCI01003375.1, from coordinate 44,511 downwards.
GTGGTACTAGTGGTAATGTATTTGGAGCTTGGAATGAGGAACCAATTGCTAGTTAGGATTTTAGGGTTGTAAGAGTTCAGATTCACATGTAAGGTACTAGGTCTATGGTACTCTAGTGGATAGTCGGAAGAGGAAGTATAGATAGAAGTATTCCCCGAAAATATTGGGAGTTGTATATAGGGGTTAGGTTAGTTGTATGGATACTGTTGCCTTGGTGGTGGCATTCCCCATGCTTGTGGTTGTTGCCACTGTTGCTAGTATTACTCTTGTAGTTGAGGATAAGCCTCACTTAGATAGTGCAATTGTTGCTATGGCTATCAGAAATTACCTTATAGATAAGGTAATCATTTGGGCATTTATTTTTTAACAAATTTTGGATTAAGTACATATGTTGCAAACTCTTGTAAGTGGACCATAACAAGGCAACATCGCTTAGGATGTTCATATTGGCACACTTTACATCTTTTTTTTCTTTTTAGAACTAGAGTCCATTACTTCCTCCATTGCAATAAATTTTCCTTTATTTTTGTAGTTCTCACGTTCATTGTCTCTTTTTTTCTTGTTGTCCTTACTTTTGTTTAAGGCTTTTTTAGTTCTTTCCTCTACTATCTTTAGTGCTGTAGCAAATTTCTCATCTACCAAATCTCATGTTTTCTCTACCTTTGTTGTAATGTCATTAACTAATTTCTAGATCAATAGAACCTTTTGATGGATTTTATTTTCTTAGCTTTCTTCTTCTTGTAATTCACATATTCTTACATCCCATTTTTTAATTATTAGATCTTTGTTATATTCTTCTATTGATTCTCTTTTCTTTAACTCTCCTTCCTCTTTTGCCACTTGGTCTATGAGTCTTTGAATTTGATTAGTTGTCATTTTGGATAATTAGGCTTAGGAAAATACCCCAAGGATCTCTTTTGTCTTATTTCTTAGCCCATTAATGATGTGTCATAGTTTTTTCCTTTGGAAAAATTTGTGGCTTGAACACCTATGAAATAAGGAATAGTACCTACCCATTGCCACATCAAGGGATTCATGTATCCCTTATTTCCATCCTTAGATTTGTTTTCTTAGATTTGACGCTTTGGAATAAGTTTGATACTTGTTATTGAAGAGTTCTAGCATGGTACTCCATCTTCAAATTGATTCTAGTTCTAAGAATCTATACCTGCTCTCTACTTTCTTTATGAATGTTCTAGAAAACAATATCAATTTCTACCAATTGTTTTCAATGTTTTGTAGGGCATAGACATCATGGAAGACTTAAATACGATGTTATGAGTCTACATTGTATTCACCTTCAAATTTTGGAATGTAATTCATGTCTAGTTGCTTGATGTGATTGTCCCTTACACGCCTGGTAGGAATGTACATAGCTTTCCTAATGTTGATCATGTTGTTAATGGCCAATAGGGCTTCTTCATAGTCTTTGGTTTCTTAAGCTCTATTGCAGTGATGATTTTTCTGATGCTCATGATGCTTTCTCACCTCATGTCTATTTCTTTCTACCCTTTTTTCATGATTATCTTTTTGCTCATCAAGATGCCTTCTTCTATGTCCATGTCTCTCATGGTTTTTCCTTCTTCCCTCATCATGATCCCTTAGTCTTCATTCTCTCTTGCTAGCATCTGTAGACAAATGTGAGGAAGAAGATGAAGGAGTTGGAGAATGATGCTAGCTAGTTCTTCTTCTTTGACTTCTTAATTCATCTCTTTTAGACCTATTGAAGGTTTTAGATCTTAAATTCCTCCTAATTCTAGAGTCCTTATTTCTTCTCAAGGTTTCTACAAGAGTTGAATGCAGGTTTATCTTAGCGGGATCTTTAATGCAAATGATTGGTGTTTGGAAATGGGACCCATGAGTTTGATAAAGTTTCTTAGTTTGAAATACAATATCTTCCTTTTCTTCTAGGACAACTATTTGAGGTACCTTCTTTCATTTTTCATGATCATACCTTTCCTCCATATTGGCATTCCTTCTTGCTTGAGCTTCCATTGGATAACATGTCCTAGTCATGTTTTTGGTGACTTAATAGCCTTCATGTACATGACTAAGGTTTGACCTCATAAGGGCTGCTTGAATAATTGATGGTGCTAAACATTCAAGTGACAAGACAATGTTATCTTGTAGATCTCTTCATCTAAGTTGTTCATCTTAGTGAAAAATAAATGTAAAATCAAGATAATAAGGATCAATATGAGCATAGGAAATCCTAGTTTGCATTTGTGCACTCCAATCGTCTTCATTATACTCTATGTCATGACTTCATAAAATTCAATAGCAGGTGGGAATTTTTCTTTAGTTGTAGAATTCATATTAAGTGTTTGAAGCTTAAGTGTATACATTTGAGAAATTCTTCTAACTATGAAATATGTACTTTGTGATGCTTGATATAACAAACTTTGTAAAATCAGTTAACTAGCAAACATTAACACATCCCTAATAATCATAGCAATGATAAGTTATTGAGTATTCAAACACTCGACCATACAAGTCACATGTATTCATATGCAACTACATTATGACCCAAAAATGGGAAATGTAAGTATACTACTAGTTGATGTTAAGTTTTTGATCATTGTCTTCTCACTTAGAGTTAGTGAGGTGCAAATCATATGGTTTAACTCTTAGTGAGGTATATGATATATTGATGTTGTTTAGCTTTGAATGTGCTAAGTGCTAACATGGTAAAGATGATTATAAATTCTAAATCTAAGTGCAATCAAGATATAAAGCTATTCTATCCTATTGATGATAAGTAACCATTCCTAGATTACTGTATACATCTTGGGTTGATGCAATTGTTATTGGAATTACCAAGTAACTTTACTACTAAGAAAATCAAGAAGAGTTACTATTGGGTTATCATGTAGTTACACTTTACACTTGAAACCAGGCATACTTATTCTACCTTCCTAAGAGACATTGAAATGTAAAATAACTTAAAAAATATAAATGACTTAATAAAAGTAAACATGATAAAAATTAAGATTATGCTAAGTGAAATGCTACAATGATGACAAAAAATCTCGATCTTTATTGCCATGCATGAATTATGTCTAGGAACAATCCCCTAGACTAAAGATTTGATATAACTATAGTTCACTACATTGTGGGAATTCACTCTAACTTTAACTCTAAGTCATAGAAATAAATTGCAAGAATTTTTCTAAGTGCTGGTTAAAAGTTGTTGTTTCAATGTAATGATAGGTTGGTATTTATAGGCATGACCATGGTCGATTATATTGCATCTATGATGATGTATGCATAGCTATGATATCTTAGCTTGCATATTATATGGTTTTATCAATAAGCATCTAAGGTTGTATTAGGCAAGATGTGAAGGTATATTATTTTTGTTATAATATAATGAACAAAATTTTTTAAATTATCCTTTTTGCTCTTTTTCTTTTTTCTTATTGTTCCTTTATTAAATTAGACAAAGCTTCAACATGTTAAGGAATTGCTTCAATAATTGTTTCTTTCTTTGCAATCATAGATCATATAGTTTTTTGATTTGATTCAAGGTTCAAAGTTTTACTCATTATTTTTTGCTTTGTAATCTATTCAACTATTATTTGTTGTTGTGTCATCATAGCTTCTAGTTGATCAGACATTACCTCTTGCTTTGCAACTACAATGTTCATGGTATGACCAAGATTTTCAAAGTTACTATTATGTTGATCCATCACTATTGTTTTTTCTCTCATTAGCATCGTTTTCTTTTCCAATGTTTTTTCTCTATTCCTACATTCACTTAGACATCATTTTTTAATTTTGATTAATAGTTTCCTACCTATCTTTAAGAGTTTTTCACCATTTCAAGTGAGGTTTTTAGTTAAGTGGTAATCTCCTACATTTCAAACTTAATAACTAGTGCCATATCTAACCCTTTGAAAAAACCTGGAAAACCCTTAGCATAGCCTCTAATCCTCTGCATAGCCTCAAAAAAATCTCTACATAGCCTCAAAAAATATGCGAGGTGCTAGGTGGCTAAGGTAGCATTGCAAACCTTGAACCCAAAATAATTTGACTATAATATATCTCAACACATATAGCCAATAAAATACTTCAAATGAATTACAAAAGATTACAATAAAACCACTTTTAAATACATTTCTCTTTGTAGGTAGATAACACATGATCATGCAATGGTGTATTCTCTTAAAATAAAACAAATCGTTAGAATAATAAGAATTACAAATGTCATTGAGGTTTATCAAACTAGACAAACCACATGAAAAACAACCACCAATGTATAGAAAATCTTGATCCCAACCAAATCCACAAATCTCTTATCAGTCAACTACCCCAAGACAAACAATGCACATATAATTAGAGTTCCCAAGGCATATTTATTAAATAAACCAAAGATTTGGTAGATTTATTAGTATGAATTACGAACCCTGAGACATGGTTATGTTTGTTTTGTTTAGGATATAAAGGAACCTATGATATGGTTGGTGGTTTTTCATCAATATGATGTATGTAAAGATGAAATCATGATTAGCATGCATGATGTTCTATCATCATCATGGGTATTCCATTACACATGTATCAACATAAAGAAATGCTAGCTACATGTCCTCACAACAGAAACTGCGAGACTAGCACCAATCATAGTCCATCATAACACATTGAAAAATAGGACTTCTGGAAGCCCCTTCTAGACTGGTCTTTGGAAAAGCTCTCTAGAAGTCCATATGTTATCTAGAAGTTGTGATTTCCAAGTGTAGATAATCAAAAGTATAATGCTTTCTAGACCTTCCTACATAGGCACTACTACTAGTAGTCCCTTGTAGTCTAAGGTAAAATATTGTTGGAAGTCTTTCATGCCATTGAAAGCATCTATGCAAGAAAGAATGTGTGCTTTTGGAGTTGTGGACTTTCAAAATTCATTGCATGTTGGTTGTTAGATGCACCCCCTCACACTCTTTGGAAAAAGATATCAGGAATTGCATCTAGTATTTGGAAGTTGCAATTTCCAAGTAAGTGTAGATTACCAAAAGCAAAACACTTTCCAGAGGACCCTGCCAGCTCATGAATAGTAGTAATCCCTCACAATCCATTTTTTTAAAAAATGCTAGAATCCTTCTGCACCATCGGAAGCATCTATGCAAGAGTGAATGTGTGCTTCTTGTAGCTAGTGGGATTTCAGAATCACCTATGAGCAAGCTGCTAGATGCACCCCCTTGCACTCGTTTAAAAAAGGTAAATGGAAGTGCATTTATTATCCAAAAGCTACGCTTTCCAAGTAAGTGTAGATAAATGAAAGAAAAATGCTTTTCGGAGGCCCTTGTGAGCTCACTGCTAGTAGTAGTCCCTTAGAGTAAGTTGTAAAAATATGCTAGAATATTCCACACCATCAAAAGCATCTATGCACAAGTGAATGTGTACTTTTAGTAGTTAGAGGACTTTCAAAATATCCTACAGGTTGGCTATTGGATGCATCCTCTTGCACTCTTTAAAAAAAGATTAATGAAAGTGTGTCTGTTTTCCAGAAGTTAAGATTTCCAAGTAAGTGTAGATCACTAGAAGAATAATACTTTCTAGAGGCCCCTACGAGATCACTAGTAGTAATAGTCCCTCATAGTTAGTTGTAAAAATATGATAGAAGCCTTTCATGCCACCAAAAAAATCTATGCAAGAGTTCTTCTAGTAGCTGGTGGGCTTCTAGAATTGCCTATAGGTAGGCCGCTAGACGGACCCCCCATAGTCTTTGAAAAAAGCTCAACAAAAGCACATTCATTATTTTAAAGTTGTAATTTCCAAGTAAGTGAATCTCATTGGAACCAAAATGCTTTTTGAAGGTCCCTTCAAGCTCACTGCTAGTAGCAGTCCCTTGTAGTTAGCTTTAAAAATATACTAGAAGCCTTCCACACTACTAGAAGCATACATAGTGCTTCTAGTAGTTGGTGGACTTTTCGAATCACCTATGGGTTGGTTGCTACATGTACTCCCTCGCACTCTATAAGAAAAGCTCTTCAAAAATGGGTTTATTATTTGGAAGTTGTGATTTTCAAGTAAGTGCAGATCACTGGAAGCATAACACTTTCTAGATGCTCCTACAAGCTCACTGCTAGTAGAAATCACTCACAGTCAGTTGTAAAATTATGCTAGAAACCTTTCATGCTATCAAAAGCATCTATGCAAAAGTAAATGCATGCTTCTAGAATCACCTATGGGTTGGCTATTATATGCACTTCCATACACTCTTTGAAAAAAGATCTTCAAAAATAGGAAAGTTATCTAGAAGTTGTGATTTCCAAGTAAGTCTATATCATATGAAGCATGATGATTTTAGATGTCTCCTACAAGTGCATAGTAGTGCACTCATAGTAGAAGCATCTATGTAAGAGTGGATGCATGCTTCTGATAGCTAGTGGGCTTTTAGAATCACCTATGGGTAGGTTGCTAGATGCACCCCCTCACACACTTTGAAACAAGCTTAATAGAATCGTATCTATGATTCAAAAGCTTAATTGTAGACCATTGAAAGCATAATGCTTTTTAGAGATGCCTGCAAGCTCATTGCTAGTAGTAGTCATTCACAGTCCATTGGAAAATTAGGCTGGAACTTGTTCACACCACTGGAAGCATCTATGGAAGATTGAATGTATGCTTCTGGTAGCTGGTAGGCTTTTTAGAGGCCCTTATGAGGGCATTACTAATAGCATTCCCTTGTAATCTGAGGCAAAATATGGTTGGAAGTCATCCACTCCATCGAAAGAATCTATGAAAGAGTGAATGTATGCTTTTAGTAGTTGGTGTACTTTTAGAAATTCCTACAGAATGGCTGGTAGATGCACCCCCTCACACTTTGTCAGAAGTTGTTTAAAGACATCTACATCTTCTTGTGAGTGCACTATGATTCATAGTAAATCATAGTTTCATATTTTTATTTTGCATGTTGTTGTGTGATGCAATAGTTCACACTTACCTAAAAACTATTATTTATTTCCAAAATGAACCAAAACAAGAAACCTAAGTTTTTTATTACAACATTGTAGCTAGTATAAGACAATTATCACAAATAAGATTTGTGTTGATTTTTAAGGTATGTTTGCATGTTTCTTTTACTTTACAAGTTGTGTTTGTTGATTACATAGTTTGTAGATTCTGGAATTGTTGTTTGAGTTAGTGACCAAAAAAAATTTCATTTAGATGCGAGGAAGGTGAGAGCATGCTGGTTTTTAGGAATCAACATGGCAAGATGAAATACAAGAGTCACCAATTGGCCCTTTTTAAAAAAATTAAATAAGATGGTTATATTTTTCCGATGATGTCTTTGCTTGGATATATAGAGAAAGAGTGGATGATTTCATTGTACACAAATAGAAAAATGAAATGTTTCCTTGTGAAGTTTTCTATAGGAACAAAAACAAACAGAAATGGGAAAAGAAAACTTGCTCCCAATCAAACCACTACACTTGTTGTACATGGTAGGTTTTCTTGAATTTTTGATATCATTAACAATGTTTATTAAATATTTATATTATTAGAGTACTCTCTAATATCCATGCATTTACATCAATTAGTTATCATTTTTCATATGACCTAAATATTACTATAGGGGTGGTACCTAAGGAAAGAAGAAAAAGAAACATGATTGGTAGAAAGATTGGTTGTCAATGTAATTTCATAGTTTGCATTATGTGTGGTGTTGACCATGTTGCATGCACTATATATAAATAAATGAATCATGTTGACACTTCATAAGATTATAGTCATGGCTTGCATGGTTCCATGTCAGATAGAAGAGATGCTCAGTTAATACATATTTCCCCTGAGATACATCAAAAGATAGTGTCATTATGGAATGAAGAATTTCTAGTAGATATGATTTATGAGAGATATATTAAAGATCTGTTCAATGATGGGAAAGAATTCAAAGTATCATGAAAAAGAAACATGTTTCTTCTAAAAAGGACATTTATAATATTTGCAAAGATCTTACACCAAAATACAAAAAAGATGAGCATGGGAAAATTAGTACAGGCCTATGGTAAGAAAGCACCACATATTTTTTCTTTTACTATCAAGAGGAGAACATCAAATAGTCTATCCAAACAATCATCAGGTTGCAATCACCATGGATGTTGAAAAAGATGATAGGTCTATTTTAAAACATCATACTTGCTATGGATTCAAACTTCAACACCATCAAATATGTAGTAAGTAGAATTTTGGATATAAAAAAATTCTGTTTTGCAATTGGTTTATTTTTCTAATAAAGAGGATATTTTTCTAAATAGCTCCATCTTCACATAGTCATGGCTTTTGATTCATACTACAATGGACTACTTGTAGCATGGGTGATCTCCTCTAGATGTACAGAGAAGGATGTCACAACTTGGCTTTTTGAATTGATGAGAAGATGCAAGTCTCGAAAGCCACAATGGACAATAAATGCTTTCATGCTAGATGGTTCAAAAGCTAGAATGAATGTAGTAAGGTAATAGTTAAAACACTAAAATTTATTGTATAATTTTAAAGTTGATTTCAAAAAATGAAGACATCAAAATTGAATGTGCAACATTATCTAAAATCTTTAGGTCTGTATTTGGTTGTTGTATTTTTCTATGCATTTGGCATGTTTGGAGGGCATGGAGGAAGAACTTGGCAACAAAGGTTAGAGATTCAACAACAAGAAAATAAATAGCAACACATCTAAACTTTATTATGAATGAATGCAAAAATCCTATGGATTTTGTTTTGGAAATCAAGAAGTTTGTTAATGAGCATCAACAAAACGTTCATTTCATTAGTTACCTAAAGAGCCAATGAATAGATATAGATAAATTTCATAAGTATATATTTATTTGATGTTGCAAAAACAATAGTAACAAATTTAGATTGTATGTTCCATTGTCATTTTGTTACTATGGGCTCAGACGTTCATTTATCAGGGATGTGGACAAAAGCCTATCATGATATTCCACATTCTCAACAACACAAAAATAATGCTATGGAGTCCTATCATAAATTTTTAAAAGAGAAATTCTTAAGATATATCAAAAATAGGAAATACTGTTGCATTGATTGGCTTAAATGGACTTTGCCAAAGGTGCAACTATATTACTAGAATAATGCAAAACTTAAAGCTACAAGATATCTAGTAAATAGAAAGGATAGAGAAATGAATAAGAAGTCATGGGAAAAGGCTATTGAAATCTGTGATGATGATTGTAAAAAAGTCATTGATAAAGAATATAAATATCCTATGTGGAGTCAAAATTCTTTGAAATAGGATACTTGGTACTGTTGGACCTAGAAAATTTAATTACTAGAACAAAAATTAGAATATCCTAGATGCTGAAATAGTTTGAGCTTCAGATCCTAAGGGCCTCGAGAAATGAAATCCAAGGCACCCTGGACTATTTGGCCAATCACTTAGGGACTTATGAAAGTGTTAAATAGCCACATAAATGTAGACAAAAATGAAAATGTAGACATAAACAAAAACAAAAATGTAAGTGGAAATGGAATTGTAGGTTTGGAATGGAAAAGGACACAAAAATAAAAACCTAAAATCAGATCTAAATAACAATAAGCTACTATTTTATTACAATGGAAAATAAAGTTGCAAGTTCAAGAAGTATAGATTTTGTGCTAAGTGCACAAGAAGTTTCTTGAAGGAGTTTGAAGTCCATTAGAGCCTATGGTCTACACTTGGAACTTCATGATCCAGATGCTTCCTAGCTCTAGTTTCTAGCAACTTTGCACTAGTTTCCATCGAGATCAATAATTTGTGGTTACATGTTTACGTTCAACCTTTGCTGTAATGGTATTACATGGGAGTCACTATGCCCAATGTAGCTACTAGTTTCTACTACCAAAGGGGTTGCAAGGTTGCAAGGGCTCTTGGTTGAAAAATGCTTTTTAGGCTATGGGAAATGCTCAAAAATTGGAAACCGAATAAAGTATCTACATTGCATTTTTATATGGTTGGAATTGCTTATTTTAGGGCTTACACATCACTATCATGATTACTGATAGATTAATGTCAATTTGTAGGTGGTAATGGTTACACCTTTCAACATAGTTGCCATTTATAGTAAGTCTTAATACACTACAACCACCAAATCCTATTTGTTTATTATAGATACTAAAAAAAATTTTGTGACTACACTGACACCATCCCAACTATGCTAGTCTTGGTGGACTATGTTGAAGTTGTTGGAAAATGTTGGAAATATTGGAAAATTTTTGAAAATGTTGGAAAATGTTGGCAAGTGCAGAAACTACTAGAAATTATGGGAAATGTTGGAAACCATAGGAAATGTGGAAACCATGGAAAATGTTGTCTATGCTAGCCATGCTGCAATTGTTGAAGGCTTGGGGTAACTACATTGGCCACTGCTAGGAAAATTGAAATGGTAATAGAAATGAAAAATGTCACCAATTCCAAAATGGAAAATGTTGCCAATTCCAAAATAGAAAATCCCATTAATTCCAATGCTACATTTATGCTAGGTTTTGTGGTGACTACGTTGGGTTGGAAATGAAAAATCCCATCTATTCCATGTACACTTGGGTTAGATGGTTTTGTTGGAAACTATTTGGGACTGCCAACATTTTTGCCTTCGACCTCATGACTTTGGAGTCATGGGAAACGAAGGTGTTCCTTAAAATAAGGTTTAGGTGCTTGCTAGCCTTCTAGCAACACTAAGGCCCAGATACCTCCAAATAAACTCAATGGTTATGAAATAAACTAAATATGAGTATGTGTTTGCTATTGTAAATGTTAAAATGCTTGGGTTTATGTATAAAACTATAACTAGCTATCATAAAATAAATTCCACTAGCTTTATAAAATACTATGAGTTATTAAATATTTATATTTTTTCAAATTACTTAGTCTATATAGTCCCCATTGTATGCTACTTGAAACACACAAAATTTCATAAAAATGCTTAAGCACAATTCTTCCAATCTACTTCTACTTTCCCTTGGAGAGAAAATTCCACAAGAAAACTAGAAATAGAGTGAGATTTAAAGGATTTAGAAAGAGAATAGAAAAGAAAGTAGATTTGTGTGATAAATTGAACATGATGAAACACCTCACAATAAGTTATTCCAATTTAATCTAAGTATAAAAATTTTTCCAAACCCTCTGAGCTCAATAAGCAATTTTGTAAAAGACAATCTTATTACACTACCAAAACACTTTGTAAACAACAAGTACAAGCTTTTTTTTGGCTAGTTAACATTTGTCAAGAATTACAAACACTAGAACCAACAAAAAAATTTGACAATTTCAAGATTGAAATTCCAAGACAATAAACTTTAAATAAAATGAAGCTATTTTAAGCAAATCAAAGTATCAAAGATTTTCTAGATCCTCTAGACTCAAACATGTGATTTGTATAAGACATTACTATTAAATTTCTCAAGATGCTTTTCTAAGACAACATAAGCTCTTATATGGAAAACCTAATAGAAGTCTAATATTGTGCAAAAACAATGCTATAAGAATAATCTAGAAAATTGCAAAATTAAATGCCAAGAACAATACTATTTATACTATTAGTTAGGCAACTAAAACAAAATGAGAAGAAAAGAACTCACAAGATTAAAAAAAAGCAGCCGAATTGATGTCTTCAACAATCCATGCTTTTATAATCCTCAACATTCTTCAAAGTATATTNCTAAATTCTACCCTACCTTTTTGTAGTTACTTTAGAGTAATGACAATCATCATGAGAAGTTGAGGTGGGTTACAAATATCTAGGGAGTTTATTCATATCCACCATAAGTTACAACTTCCATGGGAAATTACAAGAGAAATTCAAGCCATAGTTAGCAAGTGTTCAATTCATATGAAACTTTGAACAAGTGTCCCATAATAATATATATTATTTTTTATTATGAAATAAGAGGGTAAATAAAATGAACATTCATAACAAATTTACAACTACAAGAATTAACTAGTCGTAACAATTTTCAATTCCCCATCTTGGGAAGGCCAGTCTTCCAAGCTAATGAATAGGCTTTTTCTTTTAATTAAATTTTTCAAATAACCTTTCTTCATGCAAAAAGAGGAAACCATCTAAGTGGGTAGTAATATGCCTTGTAAGGAGGCATGTACAATTCATGGTGCCATGGGGGGTAGTACTGTTTCTTTGTCATTGAACATGGCAATCTCCCGCATAACAGCAACTTTCTTCAAAACCCCAGCTGCATAACATGGCAATCGTTGGCTAGTGTCTCGATCATGGCTCCACTGTATTATAGTGGCAAGTATTCTAGGAAATTTTGGTGGCTTGATAGTTTGTTTTCAATGAATTTTTGAATTCAAGATCATTGATGTTAGCAATTTGAAATTGAAATTACTGGATCCTAGTAATTAAAGAACAACACCAACAAATTTCTCACATTGCCAATTTCAGGTATGATGATAACCTCATAGCTCAACCATGATCAGTATTGTTAGTGATGCATAGCTCACCTAATGCATGCTAATTGAGTTACCATTCCATTATGTTGTACTTGAGTAATTCTACCAAAGGTCCATGCTATGAGACACTATTATGGCTATTTGTCTTTTGTCTACTGTGGAATTTCTTGAAAATGTTAAATAGTTTCAAGTCATAGGAGAGGATTCAATGTTGCCCTCTTCTCTTTTCAATAAATCTATAATGATAGGGAATTTAAATGGCACCAATTCTTTTAACTTTTTATTCAATCCTAAACGAAGGAAATATCCCCTTGGTTGCTACTATCTCTTTAGCAAAATGAGTGACTAGAAGGCTTGTAGTACATATAAGCCACTTACATAGTAGGCAATTTTTTAGGGCAAGAACCCTATTGAATTTTATTAAAGGGGAAAAAAGAATACTCTTCAAGAAATGATGGCACACATGTTTCCACTTTTTACTGAACGATTTTTACAAAGAACCACCACTTAGAGTGATGGGAAGGTGTTTGTTTCTCAACTTGGAAGGTATGGGTTTGAACATAAGCATTTTCACTTGAAAGAAGATAGGCTTTTGTTCATTCATCAACCCTCCCAAACTATGTGTTGGTAATATAAAAATATTTTCACTTGTCACAAATTAATTGTTGAAACTTCTCCCAAACACTCATCGACCCATACCCTTAAAGTTGCATGTTTGCTTCTAAATTTTCCATAATACATTGTTTCAAAAATTTAATGCAAAATGTTTGGATGCTATAGTTAGATCATCTCTCTCTTAAACCAACATAGAACAGACGATAAATAGAATCCCTTTTCGTTCATAAACCCTCCTCCATTAAATGGCCTAAATGTGCCAATAGGTTCTAGTGTAGTTGATGCTATACCCCTACAAAAACCCATGAAAATGCTAATTTTGGCCATTTCCAAGGCATTCACCTTTTTCTACTTGGGAAGTGAGTCAATAACAACTTTTGAGGCATTTTTCAACCCCAAAAGTCAAAGTATGCAAGATTGTAGCTCATTGGACTACAAATCTTACATTTACAATAAAGTCTTGCCTCAATTTCGAAGATAAATGTTATAATTTGTAACATAAAATTTTGGTAGTGTTTCATTGACCTCTTTGTTGATGTTTGGAGAATTGACTTGAGAGACATCGACAAAGAATACAAAAACACCATTGCAAGTCCATCCCAATGTTCCCTCTTCGCGCTTGATCTAGTAGTGTTGAACCATACCAAAGAGTGCTTGGGATAAGATTATGATGAGGTCACAAAAGGTAAAGGTAGTATTTAGCTACAAAGAGATGGTCTTGAGAGCTAACAATGAATTTCAAATGTTGAAATCAGGGTTATAATTATGGTATGACACTTTGTTTAATCAATGTGGTCTTGGACCTTCATCCTTTGAAATGTTGGTTACTTAGCAATGCATTTGAGAAACCAACATTTTGCTTCAAGGCTTCTTTGACTATTAGGATCCTCCCTTTACATGTTTGAAGCTATTGGGTTATTTCTTTTGGTTCTCATTGGTCATTTTCCTTCTTGGTAATTTTCTTTCCCATTTTTTATTGTTGGGGTGAAACCTTCATTAGGCTTCATTATCAAGGCTAGTTTTGATTTGGTTTTTCCATCAAATGAGATGTGTTACACTTGATGGACTTAATGGTGGAGCATGGCGAAGGGATGTCATATGGTCATAAATCATGAATGTCAAAAATTGGTCATCACTATTATTTAGGGTGAGGAATGTTATAAATAGGCTATAGGGTTTGGCTCAAGGAGTGGTAATGATAATGATGTGGAACAAGCACTCTTGGTACAACAAGACATACTCATCAAATGTTGTGCATTTAGTTCACATGATGACTTGCTATTGTAATGAGTTTCACCTCCATGATGACTTCAAGCTTCATCCTACAAGCACAACTCCAAGAGAACAAGAAAACCAAACCAAAAAGTCATGTTGTTACAATACAATGCATAAGGCCATACAAGATAATCAACAAACTAGGCTATCCACAAGTCACCAGTGTTACAAAATTCCATAGTTCATTTGTTGTGCAAAAAAAGGTCATGCAAGCTTGCTTATTATTGGTTATCAATGTTGATTTTTGGTCTTTATTAGTTACATGTAGTATGGATTTAGATAGGAATGATTGACCAAATTGGCTAGCTCATTCCCATCCACATCCGTGATCCTAAAGGCTCTATTCCTGTAGGCATTAGTGATCAAAAAAGGCCCTTCCTAGTTGGCTACGAATTTGTCTACATGCTCATGAATAGCTTTGAGGACCAAGTGTCCTTCCATGATCTTTTTCTTATTTAGGTTATGATAATTTTTTCATTTCTATCTCTCCTAGTACCACTCGACATGAGCAAGCATTTGCACCCATTGCTTCTCCATCAAGTCTAGGTCCATGGTACGCAGCTCCTCATTTTGTTCATCATTGATGAAGTTTGATAAAGCTACTCGAAGCAATGAAACCAACAATTCAAGAGGTAAAACAACTTTAAAACCACAAAATAGGCTATATGGGGTTACATCAATTGTCATTTGAAATGTTGTTTGATAGGCCCAAAGTGTATGGACAAGCCACTCATGTCACTTGTGTTTATTGTTGTTTGGCATCTTCTTGAGTAAGTTGATGATGGCCTTATTACTTGCATCAGCTTGTCCATTAGCCTAAGAGTAATATGATTGTTGCAATGGAAAATCTTGACCAATGGAAAGTTAAGGATTCTCAACCATGAACAATCTCAACCTTGACTCCCTAGGGCCTTTGAGAAAAATGGAATTCAAGGTGCCTTAGATGGTTTGGTAGAACATCCAGGGACTTAGGGGGATGCAAAATAAGGTTATAAAAAATGTAAAAATTGCAAATTTAAAAACCAAAATGAATAAAAATTTCACAAAAAATGAAATTATAAACTTTATTAATTAAATAAAGAACAAGTTTGGACATGTGTACAAAAGTGGAGAGCAAAAGGGAGGTTCACTTGGGTGGGGGTTCCAACTCCGTTGAAGAAGATAGAATCTACTCCATGATCTAGATGCTCAACCACTCCCAATGTTTTTGGACCTTCTTTGTTGCCATTCAAGATTTGCAATGTTGATCACTACTAGGGTTGAAAAACATGAAGGATTAGTGTAGCCAAGATGCTTAATGCTAAGATTTGGGGAACCCATGCGATAACGTTGATAATCTAGGCTCACAAATCTCAAAGAGGGACAAGTAATAGAGGTAATAGGGCTATAATGCTTCTACACTAGTAGGCCCTAAGAAGCAGCATTTCTACTAGAAAGTAAGATCTCATGGATGCCAAAAATAAAAAATTCTCAAAATGCAAAGTATGTGCAATTGTGATGGGACGTGATATCGCATGGGCCGCGATATTGTGTCCATTGCGATATTGTGGTACGCCACAAAATCTATAAATAAGAGGCGGCTCTCCCTTGTTTTCCATTGAGGCCTAGACGGTAGGGAAACTCTAGTAGTTTGATCACTCCAGAGATAGAATATTTTCCATGTGCCTGCAGTAGGAGCTCCAAAGTGAACGGATCTTTATTTGAGCAAACATTGTACTTGAATACAAGTTTGTGTACGGCAGTAAAGATGAACTTCCTGGATAAACCTTGCAGTGCATGGAATAGGCTAATTAGGAATTTATTTATTATTTTCCATTTAAATTCTTTATTAGGAATTAAATCTTTCTCAACCCTTCTCTCCTAGTTAAGTGCCTCAACATGACCGCTTCGAGCAAGTGCGTTACGCGTGCTGATCCCAGCAATGATTAGCATTTGGTAACCATGGTTGCATTAGTTCAGGGTGTGAACGGTAAGTGGGAACAGATGCTGATGCTAGGTTAATTAAGACTTAGTTAGTTAGTTAGAGTTAGGTAATTAATCTCTTCACCCTTCACCACGTTAGCCTAGGAGATAAAATAGAAAAGATATAAAAATCATATACCTCAGACTTACTTAACCATACATCGTGAAAAATACAAGTAAGTCTGGGAAGACAATGAATGATTAACCTTAAGTTTTCCATGAGGCGTCTAGGCACTTAGTCTATGGAGTTCGACCAGATCGTGTGTGTTACACTCGTATTTGTATGGTTGAGTGTAGGGGTACCTCGCCACTCATCATTGGCGCCATTGCCGGGGACTAAGTGTTTATGTGCTAAATAGAACATAGGATATTACTCACATTGTTGGGAGCTTAAACGAACCCTTAGGGTTAATTAAAATAAAATTTTATAACGATCAATTAGCACACCAATAAGACATCATGTCTTCGTCTTCTTCTCACAAGAGCACTTCACCTAGGGATAATGGAGGTAGTGAGAATCCCAACAAGGCACTTAAAAGATAGTCAGATCAAACACTTAGACATGAACAGCATCCCACGATTTGAAGGGGGATACAATGCAGATCTGCAAAATCATTTACAGGCATTCCACGATGCCTGCGCCTTGCAAAACATAGAAAACGAGTGGCAGAAACTAAAGTTATTTCCCAGGACACTCATTAAGGAAGCAGAGAGTTGGTACTGGTCCTTAGAACCAGAAACCATCAGGAGGTGGAGTACGATGTTAGAACTCTTCAACGATAAGTATCAGATGTACTCCAGAGTATCTAATTTGCATAAGTAGATCCAAGGATGGAAGCAAGGTATTCATGAGCCCTTGGATGCTGCCATGGGCTGCTACTACGCATTGTTACATCATTGCCTAGGCCATGGTTATGCACAACAGGATCAACTTCACCATCTCATAGATGGGCTAAGGTATGAAACTAGGAGAACCCTTGGGACTTATGCCCAAGGGAGATTATCAGAACTGAGGTTCCATGAGATTCATCGATTGTTGGAACAAGTAGCCAAAGAAGAAGGGGAGCTATGAAAAAGGGAAAGTGTGGAAGAATATAACCATGATCCCTCTCTTCGAAAGAAGGAAGTGAGATTTTGCGATGAAGAGGATGAGTCACCAATCAAAGAGTTGGTGAATAGGAAAACCTTGCCACCTCAAAAGCTAACAACAGAAGTACCGGCTAAGGTAGAAGAAGTATGGAGCTCCTTAGACAGTAAAATTGAAACTATCCTGAAAATTGTAAAAGAGTCTAAGGAGGAACGAAGTAGTGACAAGGACAAGAAAAAGTGGAGAGATTCAGGCCTTGCACATGACAAGGGTAAGGGGAAAATGAACATCTTCGATGAGGTTGTGAATTCAGATATAGACGATGACGGTGGATGTGAGATCTGCTACTATGACCATCCTAAGGGATGTTGTCCAATCATCTCACATCTACAAGAGTCTGGGATGTATGCACTTAACCTAAGACTCAACAAATGGAAAACACCCTAGAGGTTACCTTATCCCCAAGGTAACCCAAGGCAATTCCATCAACCCTTGACGTACTATCCAAGTGGAACTCCACCACAACCCATCGGACGACATCAGCAGTGGCAACACCCACAGTCATGAGGGATGCCACTACCGAAACAATAATACCCTTACCAGTAGCCCGATCCTTATGGTTACTACATGTAGTAGCCGATTTCTCCAAGTGACTCCATGGGTCACACAACTCCCCAACGTCACTACCAAGTTCGGGAGTACTTTAGAAGGACTCCTTCTCCTCTAAGAGATACTCCATACCCATACCATCCTCCTAATCCATCCTCACCTCTTCCACCTATAGTTCCCATACCTCCTGCTCCAACAATGCAAGGGGAACTCCCCACTCAACCACAGTAATGAAATGCTACGAGAGCCGTAATCATTCAACCTACTATTGGTTCTGAAAATCGTAAAAAGAGAAGACATTTCTTCAGAACCAAAAGCCCAAACAAGCTCTCACAACAATGAGTAGTTGCATCTGTGATCACTTCTCCAACACACAAGGCTTTGCAGCTTCCTTCCATCCAACAACAGAGCTTAACGTATATGGTATGTTAACACATACCATAACCGACTGGATTAAGGTAGGCCACCTTCCCAGGAAACTAACTGATCCTAAAAGTTCCTTAATCTACCTCCAAGTTATCGGAAATGAACCACATAGGGCTCTTCTTGACTCAAGTTTCGGAGTCAACTTAATTTCATGAGAAATGTATCAAGCCTGGAACCTACCCCAACTTAAGAAGAGCAACATTAAACTAGAGCTAGCAAACTAGTCCATCACCATTCCCTTGGGATTGGTGAAGGACATTGTTACCATTGTGTGTGGTTGGTCCTACCCAACTGATTTCCTAGTGATTAAAGTCAACAACAACACAGGGGACTCCTCAATTATAATGGGAAGGGCATGGCTAAGTACAGTAGATGCATGCCTAGGAATTTGTGATCTTTCCTTGAAAATTTCTGAGGTAAACATTTATGGAAAGATTGAGAAGAGGAAAGTTCCATGCATCAAATACAGTGATTCATTGGGTGATGACATGGAGGAATGCACAACATCTCCTCCATGCAACAGGTGTGCCTTTGAAACTTTGAAACAAAGATGCTTGTATGTAGAAACCACAGAACAAGTAGTAGACACCTCGTGGTTGAAAACTACTAGAAAGAGCAACTAACAAACATGCATGGAACGAGCTGAGAAAACAACCCACACCAACAACGAAGGCATAAACACATTGGAATATGAGCGTCACCAACTTCCACCTCTTAATCTAAGAACATCAGTGGGGATAAGTTGGGCACTTTTAAGAAATTCCAACAGGCGTTCATTATTTTGGATCTCTCCCTTTCCATTTAGTCATGGGGGAGATGGACATATGCTAATCATTTGGGGTCCTCAATTCTTTTTATGTTTTTGTTTTACACATTTTTTTTTATACATTTTTGTTTTGCATGTTTTTGTTTTACACATTTTTGTTTTACGCATTTTTGTTTTTCACATTTTTGTTTTACACATTTTTGTTTTACACATTTTTTTTTACAAGTTTTTGTTTTCCATGTTTTTGTTTTACACATTTTTTTTACACGTTTTTGTTTTACACATTTTTGTTTTACACGTTTTTGTCTTACATATTTTTGTTTTACAAATTTCTATAACTTTTCTTGTTTTTGTTTTACAAATTCCTTTAACTTTTCTTATTTTTTTTTACATCATCGTTATACTTTTTCATTTTTTGTGCATGTGTGCGTGTGATCCACCTTGTAAGTTTGTCACCCAATAAGTGTTCTTCATGATGGTATGAACTATTTTCATATTGATTGCTAATGTTTGGTTTTTACCTTTAAGTCACGATGTTGATACTAAGGTATGTTTCTTTTGATATGGCAGGCAATGAGTTCACTTCATCCATTCATCCACAAGTTTCTATGGTCTCTCTTGGCTTCGAAATCTACAGTCCCTTCTAAATAAGAACTATTAATGAATCGGTGACTAGGCATTTCTCAAACAAAGGAAGGACTCAAGGATTGAAAAGGGTGTGACTTCAAGGGAACTCGATGCATTGGTGTTGGCCATTCTCTTGGGTGCTTGGATGTTTTCTTCATGAGTTTTCTTATCATTTCAACATCACCCCAATCATTGGGAAGCTAAGAAAATAAAAATAACAAAGTCTTTGCATGGTGTGGTTCTCACGTATAAACACATAAAACAAAAAAAAAGAAAAAAGAAGAGAAAAGAAAAAGAAATGTGTGAATTCAAAGCACACCCCTTAGATGAAATAAATACTTGGGCTACAATCACTGGTTATGGAACTAAAATAAAAATGTTTCCTCTAACTAAGGCCCTTCTCACTTCCCATTCTCTCCTCCTTGTTTCGTCGGAGTGGTAGTGGCTCTTGGATGAAGGCATTCTTGTTACTTCCAAAAGATGGTTTGGCCAAATGTATTAATGTGAAGTCACTAGAAGTGGTTTGTTTGAGGTAGGAGTTGGAATGAGATTTGCTAAGTCACATTAATCATGAAACACATAAGGGGTTGTACACCACCTTGTTCTTGGGATTCCATTCCGTTCTCTTCTCTCCATCCTTCTCTCCATTGTCCACCTCATTGCCGGTTGTATCATTAGTGTATATATTTTGGTGGGTGCATTGTTTTCTTTTCAGTAAATTCTTGCGGTTAAGACTTTAACTCTTGTTCCAAATGACATTCCCAGAGCCTACAAACTCTTTGAATGTGGGTTTGTCAGGGCATTAAGGGCATGAACCTACTTTGGGGAGGACCCACTGACATTCCTCTTTGGTGCACTAGTTAAATTATTTTCCCTAACATTTTTGCAATCTATTTTATTTTGTTCATTTCCATCTTGACATCCATTCCATAGATGTCACAGTTGTCTCTTTTTCTCCATCTTTCTTGTTCTTTTTCTTTCTCCATTCTATCACTACCGGAGGTTTGCAATTAGTCATGGGGGTACAAGGCCCAATTTTTTCAATTTTCTCCTAACCCCTATACCTTTGGTAGTCACCAATATTATATCTCCAGATCCGCAATTAGCCATACCACAACCCAGCCAATGAACCTTTCACCAAAGCAAGGTATCAACTACATTGAAATTCATTTACCCTTGTTAATATAAGATTGTGTTGTGTGTGCATATGGTAATCATACAACAACGGATTGGATTTGGAAGGAACACTTGGAATGGAGCAGTGTTGAAGTAGCTATGCAAGGAGCAAGATCGATGGTGTGCTTATGGATGGACAACAAAAGGCACAATCTTGGCGTTGGTAGTAGCAACCCTTCTTTCTCTCTCTCTTTCTTAGCTGCCAAATGAGGCCTGATGTCAATGTAATAAGATGTTCACTCCTGTTGTCATGAACACCAGTTTTGTGTTGTCTTGTAATGATGATCCATTTACATGTCATCCCATTAGTTTTATTTTGAGTCAATAATCCCATACCTTCCCGATATTATTGTAAGGAACTCGAGGATGAGTTTTCATTCAGTAATGGGGGTATGATGGGACGCGATATTGCATCCCACGTGATATCGCGTCCGCCTCGATATCGCATCCCACATGATATCACAGTGCATCGCAAAATCTACAAATAAGAGGCGGCTCTCCCTTGTTTTCCATCTAGGCCTAGACCATAGGGAAACTCTAGTAGCTTGATTACTCCAGAGATAGAATATTTTCCATGTGCCTGCAGTAGGAGCTCCAAAGTGATCAGATCTTTGTTCGAGCAAACATTGTACCTGAACACAAGTTTGGGTATGGCAATAAAGATGAACTTCCTGGATAAACCTTGCAGTGCATGGAATAGGCTAATTAGGACTTTATTTATTATTTTCCATTTAAATGCTTTATTAGGAATTAAATATTTCTCAACCCTTCTCTCCTAGTTAAGTGCCATAGTATGACCGCTTCGAGCACGTGCGTTACGCGTGCTGATCCCAGCAACGATTAGCATTTGGTAACCACAGTTGCATTGGTTTAGGGTGTGAACGGTAAGTGGGAATGGATGCTGACACTAGGTAAATTAAGACTTAGTTAGTTAGTTAGAGTTAGGTAATTTATCTCTTCAATCCTTCACCTCAATAGCATAGGAGATAAAATAGAAACACTATAAAAATCATATACCTCGGACTTACTTAACCATACACCATGACAAATACAAGTAAGTCTGGGAAGACAACGAATGATTATCCTTAATTGTTCCATGAGGCGTGTAGGCACTTAGTCTATGGAGTTCGACCAGATCAAGCGTGTTACGCTTGTATTCATATGGTTGAGTGTAGGGGCACCTCGCCACTCATCAAATTGCCAAGTGTGTGGAACCTTGAAATGGTGTGAGGGTTTGATTTTTATAGGTCTTTGGCCATAATTTGGGTTGTAAATTTGCTACAAATAGCAGATAGATTGGACTATAAATTTGCTACAAATTGCTGCAAATTTCTACCATGTTCATGGGGGTTGGTGTCCAAAATCTTCCTAGGGGGCAAGGGGTGTTATCATATATGAAAAGTGTTAGACCCCCATGGCCATTCCATTTATTAAAAATAGTAATTAGGGGGGGGGGGGAGCATGGGGATGAGGGATTTCTTGTGCACCTTCCATGTTGGCTTCACTCTTTCCAGATTACATCTTCAACTTTCCACGTTGGCTTTGCAGGGCCCTTACTAGTGTTGATGTCAAAGTCATGGCCATGTTACTTCCATGCTTGTTGGGGGGGGGGGGGGGGGGGGGGGGGGGGGGGGGGGGGGGGGCGGGGTGTTGGGGGAGGTGTCAACATTAAGTGGGATGATAGATCAAGAGTGGGGGTAAAGGTTAAACCTCTCTAGGCTAAGTTACCCTTCTTCTATGCTAGGGGTGGGGGAGATCCATCTCCTATACTCCTCCACGCTAGCTTTGATGCCTCTATGATGGGAGTGGATGACCCACACCCCCTCTAGACTAAGTTACCACCCTGTAGTAGTTTTCCAATGTATAAAAGTGTATACCTACCATAAAACCTATCAAATTTTCATTTTGGCATCCCAAAATACATTTTTGAACACCCCCCCTCTTGACGCAAAGCCCAAATATAGACACTAGGTGACTCTTTTCACTTGGGGAATGAGGCTTTGGCCACTTATGGGGCATTGTTTTCAGCCCAAAAAGTATGAAATGTGTGAGATTGCCTCTTATGGATTACAATCTTCACATTTACAATGAAGTGTAGCCTCGAGTTTCATGGGATGGGGCTACAAAGGTTACAACATGCAAATTTGATGGTGTTTCAATGGTGATAAGAAGGAGTGCTAAATGCCTAGGTCATGATAAAATTTTTTCATTTCTTGGCTACTAAACTATGGTCCATTGTTAATGACTATGGTCATAGTTATGCCAAAATAGGCTACTATGTTACCAAGTATGAATCTACAGACTTGTTTAGGCATTGTCTTCCTTAGGGAAATAGCTTCAACCCACTTAGTGAAGTATTTGATTGTAGTGATGATAAAACTATGCCCTGTAAAAGACTTAGGTATTATAGGTCTAATGATATCCAATCCCCATCATTGAAATGACCGAGTTATCTAAGTAGTGTGTAACTTAGTTGGCAGTATGTGTAACAGGTTGCTATGCCATTGGCACATGTCACAAGTTTTAACCTTATGAAGGCAATCACTTTCCATATATGACCAGTAATAGCCTAGTCATCTAACATTAGTAGCCATGGTTCTAGGTTCTATATGTCCCCCATATACAGCCTCGTGAACTTGCTTTAGGATTGTGTGGGCTTTGGTTTTACCTAGGCACACTAATAATATGCCATCATAGGACCATTAGCATAATGTATTATCACCTACTATGACATACTATTTTGATCATTTATGTACAATGTCCTTTTGAGTAGTAGTTAAGCATTGTGAAGGTTCATCATGCATAAGGTAAAAATTGATATCATCATACCACTCCTTTGGAGAAGCAATATGAGCTATGACCACAAAGATATCCTTAGTGCTCTACGTGATGGAAATAGCATAGTTCATAGTCAATGTGGACAACTTGCTAAACACATTTGGCATTACACTATGGGCTAGCATTATTATGGCATCGACTATAGTGTTCTCAATTTAGGATACATGTTGGATATCAATGTCTATAAATTGTTGCATTAGTTTCTTTCCTAGGTCATAGTAAGCTTGAAAATGTTTGTCTTTACATGCATAAACCTCAGTTACTTGGTTAACCACACAAGTTGTCAGTCATCTTTGATCATTAAGTATTTGATTCCTTGATCATGATCTACCATCATCCGTCTAATCAAATCCTCATACTCTACTATATTGTTGGTACAAAGAAATTTGAAACCATAGGCAAAGGGTTGGATTTCACTAGATGGGAATGTTATAATGGTAGTGGCACTGGCCCCATGACTAATTGAAGTTCCATTGAAATGCATTACTGCCTCATAGCCCTTAGGCACATTGCTAATAATGTTGATGTGTTCATCTAGAAATTCAAGTGTATAGTTGCATGGTCTTCTACCGATGAAATAGTAAGTTGTATAGCTATAGCATGATCCTTTGTTGAGGCTTAAGAAACATAATGAAGGTCAAACTCCACTATTATGGCTTTCCAATAGGCTATTCAGCTACTCTCATAGATGTTGATCATTATGGCTCTAAGAAAAATATCTTTGCATATGACATTGACCTAGCTTCTAAAGAGTTAGTGCCTCCACTTCTTCAATGAGAAGACTAGGGCTAGAAAATACTTCTCCACTTTAGTAGTATACAAGGGAAACTAATGCAATGCTTAAGTAGTATACAGGTAACTCCACTCCATCATCTCATTTCTAATATAGTAGAGAGGCAATAAACATGTTAGAGATATTAACGTAGATGTAAAATAGTTTATCCTCTTGTGGAGGATATACTATTGGTGGTTGTGTCAACTCTTGCTTAAGGTTTTCAAAGGTTTCTTAGCATTGAGCCATCCACTCATAGTGAACTCCTTTCTTAAGAATGTGTTGCATGACTTGTAACTTATTCATAAGCCTAGCAATAAACCTATGGATAAATTATAGTTTTCCTTACAATCCCCAAAGCTCCTTAAGGTTAGTTGGTGTTGCCAGTTTGGATACGTTTTTAACCTTATTAGGATTAACACATATTCCCACTTTGGATACTACAAAGCCAAGAATCTTACTAGTTTTAATGTCAAAGACATACTTTTTGGGATTTAGCCTAAGCTCATATTTGAGATATCATTTTAACACAAGGTTGAGGTCGTGTATGGTTATCAACCACTTTGGACTTAATAGCTATATAGTCTACATAATCATTAAGCAAACCTAGCATATAATCACTAAAGATATATGTCATAGCTCTTTAGTAGGTTGCTTTTGCATTATCTAGACCAGAGGACATCATGGTATAACAAAAGGTACTCTAAGGTGTCATGAAGGTTGTACTAAGTTGATGTTCTTGGTTAATCCTAACCTAGTTGTATCTCAAAAATCCATTCATAAAGGATAATAAGGTATGACTAGTCGTAGTATTGATAAATTTGGTTAATACTAGACAAAGAGAAATCATCCTTGATGGTTGCCTTATTTAGGTCTAAAAAATTAATGCAAATGTGAATACTCCCATTTTTCTTAGGAACTACCATAATGCTAGATACCCATTCTATGTAATCAATAGCTCTAATGAAACCAACCTGATATAGTTTTGTCATTTCATCACAAACTACTTGGGTCAAATTAGGTTTAATCTTATAAACCTTTTGCTTAATCAGTCTAATGCTAGGATAAAGTATGATGTTTTGTTTGACTAAATGTGGCTCTAGACCTAACATATCTTCATATGACCAAGAAAATGCCTTAATGTTATCTTATAAAACCATGGTGATGTCTTAAGCCTGTTAAGGTTCTAGTGAGGAACTTAGTTTTAGTGTTTTCTCCTCACCATTGCATGTTGTGACAGGAACCTCAACTAGAGAGCCTTTGGTAATGTTGCAAGCCTCAAGGTCAAGGGTTTTAACTAGGTTTTTAGGCCATTCTAGATGTTTTTCTATAGAAGCTATGTAATCAATGAGACTCTTAGGCTTAAGATCTAGGCAATTAGGGTCAATACATCATTCAACATCACCATGAGGTCCATGTAGGCTCAAAGGTAGGGCAATTTGCTTCAAGGTGTCCATACTCCAATCCTGCATATCAACCATAAGCACATTAAGTGGCACATGGATAAAAATGAGTAAATAAAGTTAAAATGATATAAAATACCTTAGTAAATATGTGAACACATGCTATTCCATTGTCAAAAAAAATGTAAACAAGATCATCCAAGGCTATAGGATGTAGGTGAAGACAAGTAAGATGGAACAAAGGCCACATACAAGAAAATAAAGGTCAAAACAAGTTGAAGCATCATAAAAATATAAGAAATAAGGCCAAACATAGTTAACTAAGGTTATGTTTTGCTAGTTTAAGGCCTTGGTAGGCCATTTTGCTAGTTTAAGGCCTTGGCAAGTCATGGTTACATGGTGTCAAATGAGGTCAAAGATGGTCAAATCCCATCATTTACCACCAATAAAAGGCTAAACAGGGATCAATAGAGGTGCTAATAGAGAAAAAAAAAGATAAATGTGATGAAATTGACATGATGTAGAGGTTGGATGAGGTCAACTGATGGTCATGGTGGTCAACAATACATCCCAAGGTCAAAACAATTTAAAACACCATGAAACAAGGTCAAATCCATCAGAATAGAATACATGTGGTAAAACTTGGTAAATACTAGTCAAACAGGGTTAGATTTTTCCAGTTTTAGGCATTAGCGAGCCATGGTATGAGGCTTTAGTGCTGCTAGGAAAGTTTGGGCACATGAGGGGATCATTCTAGGGTTGTCTTGAGGTAAAATTAGCATTTTTCTTGTGACTACACTAGGCTGTATTGGTGACTATGTTGGCCCAACATAGTCATGCATTTCCTAGCGTAGGCAAAACTCATAAGCACTTCCTAGGCTTAATATTGTTACTTTTGGGATCCTAATGCTCTAGAAAGCTAGTGCAAGGGGTTGGTACTAAAGATTGATAAGTTTTGACACTATTTTCACCTGCCATAAGCTTGAAAATGATGTTTCCATTGGTGACTATGCTTGGCTAGTGTAGTCATGGTAGGCCCTAGCATAGTCACATGGAATAAGTGAAATTTTGAGACTTTTGGATTGGTATTAATTCTCTGTCAACTTCCTAGGTCAACACAAGATCATTGGGGGGCTAAATTAGCTATTTGAAGATCAAATTTGGGCAACAAAATTGGGTTTTATGGGCTTTCCCATTTGACTATGCTAGGCTAGTGTAGTCATGCATGTTGCTAAAGTATTCATGGGAAATTTGGTGTTTTCAGGGCTAAAATGAAGTGGAATTGTAGTTGGATGGGGTGGAATAGGGTCCTGAGCTTCCTAAGTCAGTTTTGGATCATTCTATGTGGTATACTACTGGTTGATGTTACTACAAAATGGGTTCCTACTATGACTACACTAGGCTAGCATAGTCATAGGCCTCCCTAGCATAGTCATGCATGGGAAATGAATTTTGATGAGTTTCTTTATCCAATCGACCATGCTAATGAACTCCTAAGGTCACTGTTCTACTAGCTAGGGTTTTAGTGTCAGAATTATCAATTTTTATGCTTGCTTGGATGCTGGAATGGCCAAATACCTCTTGATTATGCTAGCATGTAATCCCCATCATAGTTGAGAGGTTTTGGATGAAAAAAATGGATTTTGGATCATTTTCCAAGGTTTCTAGGTCTCATCAAGCTCCAAAAATGTTCTAGGTCTTACAAGGATCGATTTTGACTATTTCTGAGTTGTTTTAGACTTTTCCATTCTCTACACTAGTGACTATGTTAGCCCAGTGTAGTCATGCAGTTTCCAATGTAATCATGATATTTGGAGTGAAAATAGTGAATTCTAGCTTAAATCCCCAAATTGTATGGTTGCAATCTGCTCTAGTAAGGTCCTATAGTTGGAAATGATGTTCTAGTAATTGGATTTGACTTGTTTTGGGTTCCAACATGTGAACTACACTAGGTAGCACTAGTGACTATGTTGGCCTAGTGTAGTCCTAGAGTTTTTAGCATAGTTGACATGCTTAGGATGGAAATATGTGAGTTTAGTGGTCTTCATAGGCTTCAATTCCAAGGTTGACAAAAGGTGGATTCAGGTTGTGATAAATTTTAACTAATTTTAGATGAACTACATTGGGCACCACTAGTTACTACACTAGCCTAATATAGTCACACCATCCCTAGCATAGTTAGGGTTGGGAAATTCTAAAAATGGGAAAAAGTGATAAGCTTTTTCTTGGCTTTCATCTCTACTAGGTTTTGAGGTTCTTAATAAGTGGGTTTGATTGAGAATTGACTTATTTCAAGCTTTATAGTTGGACTACACTAGGCACCACAAGTGCTACAATGACCCAATGTAGTCACCCTTGGAAAATTGGTTTTGGAATGGGTAATGCCAAATTTTTTCTTCTATCTATAGTCTGGCATGTTCCTGAGGTCTTTGGGGGTGGATTTGGGCTTGGAAGTGATTTGTCTAAGGGTTTTGAGTGGACTACACTAGGCACCACCAGTGAGCTCTGCATGGTTTTTTTGGTGGATTGATTAGAAATCTAAGATTACCAAGGATCTTAGGGAGGTTTGAAGGCTTAGAGATGAAGTTTTGAAAGTCTGGCATGTTCTATATGGTCAATTCCACCCATAAATCCGATCACTACCCTAGGGCTAGCATAGTCACAGCCTCCCTGCAATGTAGTGACATGTTTTCATCACTTTTTGGCCTCATTTAGTGAATGTGACAAAGTTTTGAGGCTATCGAGAGCTCTAGCTAGGGTTTGAAAGGATGGCATGGGAATTTGGAGTTGATTAGAGGCTGGGTGAGCTAGAAATGATTTATTCCATCCTTAACTATGTTGAGCTAGTGTAACCATGCACCTACCTAGCATAGTCACATCAATAATCTAGTTTTTTATAAGATTTGATGCCATTCTTGTGCTTGGTGATTACCCATCCCAACTCCCAACTATTGCTCTTGGTATAGAGCTTTGTGAGTCAATGTTTAGTGTGAATGGGTTGCTTGGAAGTAGGTAAATATCTCATATCCCATTTAACTATGCTAGGCTAGTGTAGTTAGGCCCCACGTTAGCTTAATCTCATAGGCTACCAAGTTTTCCCATGAATTTTGATGTCCTATGCAGCCTAGTTTGCCCAAATGTCAACACTAGCTTGCCCAACTTAGTCATGAGGGTTTTAGCTTGGATGGAGGACTGTGGGTTCAAATTTGAAGGTGAATGGGATATGGATCTTATCCCAAGGCTTCTATGATTTTCAATCCTAAATGTAGTCAAGCCCAGAAGCCTAAAATCCCAACGTAGTCATGGGATTGGATTGTTTTCCTAATGTCTAGTGGGGCCTACATAAAATTGAAAATTTTAGAATAAAATGGATTTCTCACACCTAGTGTAGTCTAAGTTGCTAATTAAATCACTAAGCGGAGTGGGAGTTGCGCATGGAAACCAGGGTTAGAAGATGGGCACCTCGGTTTAAGTGGATTTTTTTATGTTCCAAACTTGTAAGAATCGTTGTTGCTTCCATCCTTCCTTGTTGTTGTGCCCAAGATGAGATCTCTATGCCTACCACTACTACTAACCCCAATATAGTCATAGGCATCCCATTTACTAGTGCCAACGTAGTTACCCTAGGCTTGTTAGAATCCAAAGGTTTCCTAGTGCTTTCTATGCTAGGTTTTTATAGCATGTCAAGGACAAAGGCACCCATGAAGAACTTGACCTTGGAGGAGGTAGATGTAGCTACCTATGGCCTATCAAAACTTCCTTGTCCCAGGATTGGAGAGGGTTCTATTATTTGTTTTCCTAGGTACACATATTTACCTATTTTCCCATTTCTTTCAAGAATTCCATTTATTAGGTTTATGTCATCTATACCATTTCTCAAATCTAGGCTCGTGTGTTGGTTATTTTGGGATTTTGTAAAAATTTCATTGTAGGTTTATGTCATGTATACTCATTTTCAATGTTACTTGGATTTTGGGTTTTGTTTTCATCATGGAATAAATGCTATTTTCAATGGATTCCATGGGTTTTTTGCTTTTTCCACCCAAAAAATCAATAGGAGTTATGGATTTTTTCCTAAGTAAATGTCTTTTTTTTTTAATTTTCTAAGGCTATGGAGTTATTTTCTATAGTTTTATGGTCAATCTAATTTTTGAACCACTCAATTTCATGTTACGGTTAATTTTTTATGTTGTTTCTGTTGGCCTATGTTAAGTGGGTTTTCCATTTTTGGCTATTTTCTAGTGGGAATTTGGTATTTTTTGTATACAAAATGGTCATGAATTTTTGAGTTTCAATATCACAAGTTTTTAGTTCATGATTCAAGGATTCTAGCAGATGTGGAATCATTGAATTTGGATATATGATTTTCTTTTGGTGGGTGTTTTTGTTGACTCTCATGAAATGGGGTTACAGTTAGGATGGCCATGGTTAGGTAAAACTTATAATTTTTTCTTAAAAATTGGATGAGATTTTTTATGTTTTCTTATTGTGGGATTTTAGTTCATGGTTTTTTGATTCCAATAGTGGTGGAATCATTGAATTTTGTTGAGAGGTTAATGTTTTATGGACATTTCCATAAGGTCATGTGAAATTAGGTTTTCAAGGCTATTATGCATTTACTGCTATGAAGATGAGCAACATTAAGACTTTGGAAAATTTTTTCCATCAACATCCCATGATCTTGGGGATAGGCTAAAATGTTAGGAAGGGCTTGGAGGTGTTTTTGAGCAAATTAATTTTTTTAAAATATTTTTCCTTTACTACTTATTGTGATCATCCTCTACAATTTTGATGTTTGATGAGTGGCGAGGTACCCCTACACTCAACCATACGAAACTAGCATAGCACGCGCGATCCAGTCAAACTCCGCAGAATAAATGCCTAAACGCCACAAGGAACACTTGGGGTTAATCGTTCGTTGTCTTCCCAGGCTTGCTTGTATGTGTCACGGTGTATGGTTAAGCAAGTCTGAGGTATATGATTTTTTTGGTATTTTCAAGTTTATCTCCTAAGCTATGAGGGTGAAGGGTTGAGAAACTAACTAACTCTAACTACAACACTAAGTCCTAGCGTCAACATCCATTCCCACTTGCCGTACACACCCTGAACTGTGCAACTGTGGCTACCAAATGCTAATCGTTACTGGGATCACCACACGTAACGCATGTGCATGAAGTGGTCGTACTGAGGCACTTAACTAACCTAAGTGTGATAAGCAGCCGATTCCTTGACTAGCCGTACACATCCATAGATGCTCGTAATCAGGTCGTACTTGTCCCACGTGTAGGAGGAAAGGGTGAGAGAATCTACTCACGATGAGTAGCTGATTCCTTGGCTAGTCGTACACGTTCGTCAACACTCGTAACCAAGTCGTACTCATGCCGTGTTACTAGGAAAGTAGTAAATAACATTAATTAAACCTATCCATGCACTACAAGGTTTATTCACAAAGCTTGTCTTTATTGTCGTACACAACTTGTGTTCAGGTACAAAGCTGCTCGAATAAAGAACCGTTCACTTGGGGGACTCCTACTGCGGGCACAAGGAAAATATTCTATCTCTGGGGTGATCAATCCACCAGAGCTTCGCTACTTTATGCCTATGATTGGAAATGAGGGGTGTGCCACCTCTTATTTATAGATATGGCAGTGGACCGCGATATCGCATACGCAATATTGCAAGGAAGGACGCGATATCGTGTACACGATATCGTAGGGGATGCCATATCGTGGCGGACGCGATATCGCGTATGCGATATCGCGGCTTGTGCAATTCGCGTCTCATCATACCCCCATGACTGAATGAAAACTCGTCCTCGAGTTCCTTACAATAATATCAGGTAGGTATGGGATTATTAGGGGAAATGGAACTAATGGAATGACATGTGAACGGTTCATTATTACAAGACTTGACACAACTGGTGTTCATGACAACAAGGGTGAACACCTTATTACAATGACATCAGGCCACATTTGG
>MNCI01003374.1:202832-220595 GCA_015680685.1 Gnetum montanum | reverse complement strand
TGTATTTTTTGCATATTCTTGCCATGTAATGCAAATGATCATGCAATGTATTGCTATTTTTTTATGTGTAATAGAAATTTTTCTACATGGAGTGTATGATAAGTAGACGTTTGTATCTATTTTCTATGTGTTTAATGTCAACGAGGTGATGAGTTGATGTGTTTAGGCTATAGCAATTGCTAGTTTTAGGCCATTTTAGGCAACATGTGTAGATAATGTTTTGATATTTTTAGGCCATTTTGGATCCCAGTGATAGTTTAAGGCCATTTTAGGCTATGCAGTAACAGAAAAGATTTGCCAATTTAAGGCCATGGCAGGATGTGTGATAGTTTAAGACCTTTTTGGACCATAGGATTCCAGTTTAAGGCCATGGTGGGCTATGTATTTTTGTAACTTTTTCATTTTATGATGTTTATGTATTTTTAAGGTTTTATGTGTAAGCTAACTACTAAAAAGTAATGAAGTCAAAATGTAAACTTAGTGAAAATGCACAAACAGAGGAAATGCATAAAGAAGAAAAAAATGAAAAAATGCAAACAACCAAGCTAACGTAAAATGCAAATAAAATGCAAATAGGAAAAGCATGCAGAAATGGGACAAGCAAGGACCTAGTGCCTATTAGACCAAGGGGATGCCTTAGTCACACAGTTGTTTCCTAATCCAATGTGGGTTAGGAGGTGCATAGGGCCTAGAGGGTACAATGTGATACTCCCCTTAACCTTCGTCAGCCATCTCAAAGGGCAATTCTACCCACAAAGCATCTTTTGAAGGGTTAGGGACTCTTGTTGGCTCTTTAGGCTCATCAGGGAACTCAACCTCTAACTCTTGTTCAATGTCGATGTTGTTGACGATCAGAGAGGCTGCATTGTCATCATGTATGATAACCTCTTCACCTTCATATGGAAGGTGGAATTTTTTATGGAATGGGGAGAAGACGGCCCATAGCTAGGCTAGCCAAGGCCTACCCAAGATCAGGTTGAAACCTAGCATCTCCTCAACCACTATAAATTTAGTGTTGGTGGGGAATTGCTCCCTTACCATGAAGGCTATTATGATAGTTCCCCTTATGACAACATGTGATCCATTAAAGGATTTAAGGCATATTTTCTTTGTTGGCTTAATTTGATTAGCAAGATAAATCTTGTCAACAACTATGTATGGGATGACATTGGTTGTTGCCCCGTCACTAACGTGCACTTTATAGATTTTTCATTCCCCCACGCAAATGGTGATGAACATCAGTGTGGTAATAACTTGACCCTTCTTAGGTTCCACATTAATTGCCTCATTGCAAAATGCTAGGGGTGTTGAACTTGATTCCTATAAGGGAGGAGGCAACATCATAGCATGGATGGATTGCTCATTTGCTAAGATGTCCTCTGCGATAGGAATCGAGGTTAACATGCAGACTAACACTTCATAGTGCGCGAAGGAGGTCATTATTAGGTCATACAAGCTTAACATTATATTTTTCTATTTCAAAGCCTATTTGACTTATGCCAATGCATTAAGGAAATCTCTTCTACTATTTGCTACCTTGTTGTTGGTGGCCTTCATCTCATCCATGCGGCCTAGAGACAGATCTTGCATGGAAAGGATTTGGGCCTTGCTTGCCTTTTTTACTTTGAAGCCTCAATGATCCATTGTTGGTTGTTGGTTGTGGTGGCCTCTTTTGTTGGTTGGGCCATTAGGATAGAAGACAAGGGAATAGGTTTTGGTAAGCCTAATACCCTTTGCTCCTGGTGCTACCTAAGCATTTGATCGATGAGATGCTCATTAGGTCTCCTAGGTTACCATATTGATTTCTTGTTGGTATTGCCTATAGGATGGGATCTTAGGCAAGCAAGGATTGCCCACCACTAGACTCCCAACAAGCACGGAGTCTGCACATTGCGATAGTCTTATGATGAAGGGCATGTGAGCTGTTGTTGCTACAACATGTTGCGGGGCCCTAACCACAAAAGGTGTTATGGGCACCTAAGGTGGTGCTTTGATGAAAAAATGGATCCTCAAATTGGTTGATGTCAAGGAGGCCCCAATGTTACCAGAGGGCACATGAACCACAAATGGTTCCTGCACTAATTCTGAATTGTCATCAACGCTAATGGCATTGATGTACCCTACACTGCTTGCATTGAGAGGGTCCTTGTAAATCCCCATCAATTGGTTATGGGGATGCACTAGGTTGGAAGCATCAATGACCAACTCATCCTTATTAATTATGCATTTTATCTGATCTTGCAAAGCCATGCAAAAGTATGTATGATGACCTTATAATTGAGGATACTTGGAAAACTGGTCTAACATGAAATGCTTAGGGACTGGAGGCTCGTTAGGCAATGCGACCAAAGGATTTTTGAGGAGCTCATAGTATTGGTCATGCCACTTGCTAGCATCCTCAAACATCACTTGTATTGGATGCATCCAGCATGAAGTAGTTGGTCCAAGAGCTCTAACCGCTTGATGGGTAACGGTGTATACTTTGAGCAATCCTTGTGCTCGAAGTTAGGCCTTGTGGTAGCTAGTGTCATGGTCGTCGATGATGCAAACTAGTTGTTTACCACTATGCTAGGGCCAACCACCTTGTTGTTGTTGGTTGAAGCCTTGGGTGACTTGGCCGTTGGTTTGGAATTTGTTGGCTTAGCCTCATTGGCCATCATTGCAATAGTTATGGTTGCTTTCTTACCTTTGTCCTTGTCTTTCTTCTTCTTTGCATGCAACTTTTTGTAGACCACATAGGCTAGATCCTTGTTGGCCTATGCTACATTCTAAATGCTCTTGGTCTGAGTAAACACTTGACTCAAGGATTGTGAGACAAGGTAGTACAATTTCAACCTGATGAAGTTGTTTACTACACCTTTGAAAATGACCAGTAGGTGTGTTTTCATGATTGGCTTGCAAATCTTGTTAAGTGATGTGCTCCATCACTAAATGAATTTTTGCACAATCTCTAAGTAGCCTTGCTTAACATACATAAGCTCATCCATGGTTGCCTCAAGCTTTAAGTTGTACTTGAAGCATGTGGTAAATTAGGTAAGTAATTCCTCCAAAGAAGTGATGGAGGCCCTGGGAAGCATGCAG
Organism: Gnetum montanum; assembly: GCA_015680685.1. Lineage (NCBI taxonomy): Eukaryota > Viridiplantae > Streptophyta > Gnetopsida > Gnetales > Gnetaceae > Gnetum > Gnetum montanum. Next base: position 217,514 of record MNCI01003374.1, on the reverse strand, counting down.
TACTAATCTAGTGCCTTACCAATCAAGGACATGGAAAACATGTGAATGATGGCATTTGGCTATGCCTACAATAGGAGGCATTCTAACCAGAAGGTTACTAGATGGGTGTTAGGATCCCCTTCATTGTTATATTTGGTGAATTGTGGAAGTAAGACCTTAGTAGGTAGTGCCAGTGGTGGCACTACATGATTGATTGGATCATCCTAGTAGAATCCATCACATCGATGGTTTCAAAGGAGGTGGCTTTGAGCCACTTGACCTCTTCAATGAGGCTTTAGATCAACTAGAATGCTTGATCCAAGCTGGGTGCAGTTGTAGCAGGCTACGTGGATTATGTTGCTTGCTATGGTTGTTGGGTGGTCCACGACCTGACTCTAGGTTATGTGACCACATGTGATGCCTGTTGTGTGGGTTGTGCCATGGACATAGCACTTGGACCCCACCACGGGTTTGTGGCTTGGGCCATTATAAAGGGTGCCAACATGATAGGTGCATAAACGATGCCTAAGTTGCATATGGTGGGGTAGGAATGTGCACGGTGTGCATATAGGATTGTGTAAGTGCCACAGTTGCTACTATAGAAGGCTAGATGAATTGAATAGGCTGAATGGGCTAAATAGGCTAGACTAGATATGCAAGGATTATGAAAGGCATGCTAAAGGGAAAGCTAAAAGGCATAGCAACATCCTGGTGCATCTATTGTATTTGGTGAGTTACCACCATAGACGTTGACCTAGGCAATGACACCAAGCTATGGGACTGGAGAGGAACAAAAGCAAAGGTTGTCTACTAGAATGAGACATGGAATAGGTTATCATGGTTGGACTAAGCCTCAAACTCGTCCACCTCCTCTTGGAGGAGCTCCTCGTAGTCCATCCCTACCTCACAATCCATGTTGCAAATGAGGTTATCCAGCATCCACCAGTAGTCTTTCGTGAGTGGGATAAAGTCAAAATTAGAAGGGAACCATTCCCTTCCGTTATGATGCATCAGCTCATAACTACATTTGGATTTTATTTATTGATAATCTAAGGGCAAACCTACCTATAGTTTTGCACAAACAAAGTTGTATTGCTTGTCATTGAGCACCATGACCTCGAGAGGCAAGTTGTGAGGCTAGAAAGATTACCTATATGCTAAGATAGGACAATTTAGATTTTTTGCTAAATAGGCCAGAAAACAACTATGCTTGAAGTGGAGGTCAAAGGCTGATTGGTATTCATGGTGCAAGAGAGAAATGCAAAGGGTTTTTGATGCAAAAAATAAGAGAAAAATGACAAGTGTGAAAGTGTAGGAAAAATAACTAAGTATAAAAATGCAAAAAAATGACTAACTTTTGAATGCACAGAAAAATGACTAAGTATAAGTTGCTGAAAAATGACTAGCTTTGGGACTACACTTAGAGCCAACTATGCTTACTACACTGGAGCTAGCTATGCTCTATTGAGCACCCAGAATTTGGCTAAGTGTAAACACTCTAGTGATGTCAAGAAAGGTTCTAGGGGAACCAACAATGGAGACCATTCCACATAGGGTGTAGAGAGCACACAAGGCAACAACCAAGGAATTGCTAAAGAAGGAAATGGAGAAGGCCCTCCTTCTAGCACCAAAAAACTATAGTGACTAAAAATGTCAAAGGCTAGAATAGGACTCTAAGAGGTTCATGGTTACATAGCCTCTACTTCTGCACAAGGGCCTACTAGGAATGGAGGTGGGGTGCCCATAACGATCTTGTCGATCAAACTGGGACTTATGGGTGCTACGACAAAATGAGTGTCAAAGGGGGATGTGGTGTTTTACAATGTCTGTAGTGCCCATAGGTGTGAGCATAGTAGAGGTTTTAGGCACAAAAATGAGGGTGCAAACATGTGAATATGTGCTTAAACAATGAAAAATGTTAGTAGAATGCTAAAATGCAAGAGAAAGTGTGAAAGACGTGTAGAATGTGAGCAAGAGAGAAAGGCACCACCCCAAACAGGGGGAGCATAGTCAATTGCAAAGAAAAGTGTAGAAGGTACATTATGTACAAATAGGGATAGTAGGCAGCATAGTCATAGTCTCAGGGTTTCTAGCTACAAAGAACTAACGTTTGCTATGAAGTTTGAGCATGTCGGGTTGGCTGCCACAGTGTCCTATAAGCTATAGTGGTGGACAGTGTGTTGGGCGGTGTACAACAATGTCATGATGGTGTGCAACAGTGTCTACCCAAAATTCTTAGTGTGCTTTGTGCCAAGTGATCACTTCAAAATGCCAACTAAAATTCCAAAATACCGACCTCATTTTAAATTTTCCAACCCCTAAAATATGGAGTGCTAAGATATTTATAGGATTAAGGTTAGTGTGAGTCAAGGATTAGGCGGCATGTGGCAAAGGGGTAGTTGGGACCACACTAACCCCAACTACGCTCCCACTAAAGCAAAATGGTGTTCTATTGGTGTGCTCCAATGGACCCTACAAGACTACCAAACTATGACTATATTGCCAAGACTACAAATGTGAATGCCAAATAGACCGCAAAGTACCTAAAAATAATGCAAAATAGTGCAGTTTGAAGAGCATGCTTCGAGACTACGCTGTCCACTCTCTCCAGTGGTGTTGAGCATAGGTATAATTTGGGGGTAAATGGGGGATGCAAAAGAAACAAAACTTATTGATCTTACCTATTGAAGGAATGTACGGGTTGAGATGCAAGTCGATGCTAAGTTCTAGAGGTTTCTGGAGGCAATTCTACATGACTACGGTAACTATGCTCTAGATTGTAGTCCCAAGGGTTAGGCAAATTTTGCCAAAAATTGAGTTCCAATGCCGACTACACTAAGTATGCTCTAGAGCGTAGTCCTAGGGGTGAGAGCATAGCCTTGATACTTTGAAAATCTGGAAAAAATGATGTGCTCATGTAGACTACACTAACTATGCTTTGAAGCATAGTAGGGAGCATAGGCTTAGGAGTTAGAATACTTGCCAAACTATCTTTTTCATGCCAATCAATCTTAGCAACCTTTGGCTTGACACTTGGGAAAATTTGCAAAACTAGTCATTGGAGTATAGACTATGCTAGCTACACTCTGGAGTGTAGTCCTAATAGGAGGAGTGTAGTCATGACACTTCAAAAATTTTGTTGCTACTATCGACACTTAGAAAAATTTACAAATCTAGGCTATTTGTGCTGACTACACTGACTACACTTTGGAGCGTCATCCTAGTAGTGGGAGTGTAGTTTCAACACTTAGGAAAAATTTGCCAAGTTTTGATACTTAGTCAAATTTGCAGTTGAGACTTGAGAGCCCAAATTTGGTGTTGTTTTAGGTACCTTTTTCTTTTGTGGCTACTATGTATAGACACTATTGAACATCTGTTTCTTGTGCACACTAATTGCATGCTTTCATGTATGTACTTTTAATAGAACAAATATTTTGCACACAATTGCACCCATTATCACTGTACGTGATGCATGAAATACGCCTCTTCTCCAACTATTCAAATTCATTTTTCTTGGAGATTTCCAAGGAGAGGTCCCTTATAACCATTCATCCATCAATCATGCTTAACCATGCTCTTTCCATAATGATGAGGAAGTCACCTTTGCAATTGTCAATCTTGATCATGAAAAAATTGGTAGGATAAGACCACCCACAAAATATGATCACAATGTCCTTTACTAACTCCAGAGGGACAGTAATTAAGTAGCCTACCATTTCCAAATGAATGTTGCTCTTTTGGAGAGATGGTAGGTTTAAGGCTTTGTACATGTCATGGGAGATGAGATTAACACTAGAACCAGAATCAAGAAGAGCCTTGCATGGCTCATGTCCAATGATCTGCAAGTAAATGAGAGGACTTCTTGGGTCATGTCATTTCATAGAAATATGACAAGCCTTGATCCAATCAGAAACAACATGAGTTAGCATCATAGTGTGGATCTAAGGTAGTGTTTGGTTTGAAGGGCACTCAAAGGTACTGGATGCAAAGGATGAGGGTTTTGAAGATGTAGGGTGACTAGCCACATGATGTTGTGATGGTTTAAAAGGACTATTGGGTTAGAAAAAAGGTTGTTTCTTGGATCAATTATCTAAACCACATGGCTAGAAGGCTGAATGTGAATGTATAGCTCTTGTGGGATTTTGTTGCTGCAACTATGGAGGGTTTTGCCCTGCATGGATGAAGCAAGAGGTAACTAGGTAGAGGGTGGAGGGAAGTGTGTAAACAGATGCAAAGAGTGGTATGGATATGGGTTCTCCCTTCGAGTGGATGGTAAATGTGTTTGGTGGTACTCTGGAGAGTAATAGTAATGCTAAAATGAGGCATGTCTTGCAAAACTTCTTAGGGAAACTAGTTGCTAAACATAGTACCCGTATGGATCTAGTTGCCTATAAAGATACTACTACCTTGGCAACGGCATTCCCCATGATTGTGGTTGGTGCCACTGCTAGTGTTGTGCATATGGTTATGGTGGACCTCCACTTGGGTAGTAAGCTTGTTGTTGTTGGTCAAACTATCTTAGATTGCCTTATCCTCAGGGCAATCATCTGGGTGCTTACCTACATGCTACTTGAGGATTCAATGCATACACCCTCGACTCTTGTAATTGTGACATCACATGGCAACATCCCTTTGGATATTCATATTGACAAATTCCACAACCATCATCATCTTCATAGTCTATCTCCACAACTTCCTCTACAGTAGCAACTCTATCCTTAACTCTTTGATAGGCACATTCAGCTTCTTTTCATCTCCTACAGTTATAATCACTATTTTGCTCTTTGGATTCTTCAACAATCTTCATAGAAATTTGGAATTTTTCATCCAAAGAGTCCCATAATTTATCAAGATTTATTGAAATATCATAAACAGATTTTTGGATAAGCAAGGTTTTTTTGTTCACCACTTCATTGAGTGGTGACTCGTCATCACAAAATTGAACCTCCCATTTCCTGATGGAAGGATCCCTATTATACTCTTCCACACTTTTCCTTTTTCGCAACTCACATTTTTATTTTGCTACCTACTCTATCAACCTCTAGATCTAATGAGCTCTTAGTTTAGATAGTCTCCCTTAGGCATACACCCCAAGAGTTCTTCTAGTTTCTGCTCTAAGCTCATTTATAATGTGGTGAAGTTATTTCCTCTAAGAATAACCATGGCCAAGGCATCAATGTCAGAGTGAATAATATCTACCCATAGTAGCATCCAAGGGTTCATGTGTTACTTATGTCCATCCTTGGATCTGCCTCCTCAAATTAGACACTCTAGAGTGCAAGTGATATTTGTTGTTAAATAGCTCCAACATGGTACTCCATTTGCAAATAAATTCTAGCTCCAAGGACTAGTACCAGCTTTTAGCTTCCTTGATGAGTGTCCTAGGGAAGAGCTTGAGTTTCTGCCATTCATTTTCTATGTTCTGTAAGGCACAAGCATCATGGAAAGCTTATAGATCTATTTTTGGATCAGAGTTGTATCTCCCTCAAATCTTGGGATATTATTCATGTCTAAGTTCTTAATTCAACTATCTTTCATATGCTTGATTGGAATTATAACTACCGCCATCATGTTAAGCATACTTCTAGTTGCTAATAGGGGTTCCTCATCATAATTTTCTTAATGATGTTGATGATAGTTCCTACCACCTCTACATTCTTAATGGCCTTGATGGTCTTGTTGATCACCCTCATCATGATTATTTTGACAACAACTTCTATGAGAACCAATATATGTAGAGGAATGTTTGAAATCAGAAGAAGAGGATGAAGAGAAAGGTGGACCGCTACCACCACCGTGGTGTTCACCATCATGATTCTGCTTATTACGACCACCATCCTTAGATCCCTTATTATTGTGATGCTTTCTCGAGTCCCTACCTTGACTGTCGCTTTTTCCCAAACCTATTTTATGAATAGTTGACCGTAAGTTTAGGGTCACACCCTCATTATCAAAAAAAAGTAGGTGGAGAATCTTCATATTGAGAACCTTCAGAGGAAGGATCCTCATTGTCATCTTAATCTAGTAGGAACAAGGGATTAGTGAAATGTTTCTTCTTCATAGCCTCATGGTACTTCTCCTAATATTGATTTTGCTTGCATTGTGTTTCAATGNTAAGAGGGCCTTCCGCCTCATTTGGCATCTTTTTAGTAGTCGTAGCAAAGCCCTTGCATTTTGTTTCTGTAGGAGTTAGAATATTTTCCTAGTGCATGCCCGTAGTGTGATGCTTGTAATTGTACGGCACCTTTATTCAAGTGTGACATACTTGGACATGCACATGATCGGAAATAAAGATTGAGATTACTTCATCATTGCAGCATTCACTTAGTTTTATTTTTTTAATTTTTTTGTTATTTATTGCTTTCTTAGTTAATATTTCTTTATCGTCATTTACTATTCCTGTTGTTAAATGCGGAATGAGTATGACTTAATCACAAGCATTTAAGTGTGACTACTTGGTAACCCAACAACATACCTAGGATCTACGATTGGTAATCCCAGTAGTAGTTGTGCATGAGGTCCAAGATGTGTACGGATGATTAAGGAACGGATGCTCATCGCACTTAGGTTATCTTAGACTTCATTTCCTATTACTCATTAGTAGCAGTAGTTTAGAATCACATCAAATGCCTCACTCTGGACTAAACCATACGTGACAAAGCAAATACTAGTCCAGGTGGGAAGACAGCGAACTACGATCAATGTGTAACGATCTAGATACCACAACTAGCCTGTCCGCAGAGTTCAACTGGATCGTGCGTGAACGCTCATATTTGTATGGTTGGGCATAGGGATACCTTGCCGCTCATCAATAGTCCTAAGTGTCATAACCATTTACAATGTATTCCTCATGAAGATCTACGATGACCAACTTTTTAAGGGTTTGAAACAACATCCTGAGCATAGATTAATCAAGGGGCAAGACAATGTTTCCCTTCATATCACACCATTGTAGCTATTTATCCTGATATAGGATGAAGGTGAAGTCTAATACATACTCATCTAGATGAGTATATACCACTTTGCACTCCTGTAGGACTGGGAGTTTAACATCTTTATGCTTATGAGAAGAAGAAGACATTTTGTAATATGAAATAAAATGTCAATGTGCTTTTATAATTCTATGTATAGTGGGAATGATATTAACCTTGAGGTTCATAAAATGATATTAATGGTATTCACTAAACCTAAATAGTGCACATTTCAACAAACAAAGTCCCTAACAACGGTGCCAATGATGAGCAACGAGGTACCCCTACATCCAACCACACGAATCACAAAGCGTTCACACATGATCTGGTTGAATTCCATGGACTTTATAGTTTCCAGCGCACTAGTCTTCTAGGAAGTGTACCTTGCCTTAAGGTCATTCATTTTTTTCCCAATTACACTTGTGACATACATTGGTATGGTTAGGTGTAATTGAGGCATCTAATTTTTATCATTTTGTATTTTATGATCTTGGTGTTTAAAGGGAGATAAAGACAAGGTAATTTAATGGATAATTCAATGTAACTAACCTATTGTCCTCTAGCTAATCCTAACATAAGTATCCAGTTCCACTTTCTGTACACATTTTAAACCTATGTATTGATTGTAAGGTTACCAAACACTATGCTACTAGGTGTACCAAGTAATAACATTGGTAGGATTACCAAGTGAATACATGTTACACTCGAAGCGATCGTACTTATGTATTTAATCTATCTATCTTATCTTGCTCAATTATCTTAATTAGCTTAATTACTGAAAAACATTGACTAAGTAATTGAAAAAAATAAATGCATAAATGAAATATTTAATCTATCTAGAGTGTTGCAAGGTTTATCCAAAAGCTCATATTTATTGCCGCACACACTGTCATGCTCAGGTACAATAATGCTTGAATAAAGATCCATACACTGAATGACTCCTATTGTGGCCACCCTAGACAAATATTCTAACTTTCAAATAGACAAACTGCAAGAACTCTACTACTACTATGAGAATTGATTACCATAAATGTGGCTAGTGGCTCATATTTATAGACCAGGACAGACCCCTGCATCGATGGGGCCACATCGATGCAATTGACTATGTCAACAAGGCCTCATCGACGCAATAGACTGCGTTGATGGGGCTTTGTTGATGGGGTCCAATCAACACAACAAACCAAAACTCATCAAAGTGGTTTTGCTTGGATGTAAACCATGTTTAAAAATGAATACCAAGGTTGATCCCTCTTACATTAGAACATTTAGACTTACTTTAATTTTATATGTTGTGCACTTTACTTTAAATGCAATTTAATAGTATATTTTCTATAATGTTTACTTTTATATTTACATTTGCAATTAGCAATTTGGAATGAGTACACTAAGACTTCAAATACTAATTATAATTAACTTGGTTCTCCTAGTCACAAATTATCTTGAATGCCTATAGTTAATATGTAAATCTAGGACTGTGAGAGGTTGATGGAGTAAATACTCATCACACTAGGATTTCATATTATTTGTACTATCAATTACCTTTAGTTTGGTTTTAGTTTTATTTTTATTATATTTTTTACAATTACTAAAATGAATTAAATACAACAACAATCATAAGCCTTGGCCATGTTTAATTATATAGGATTAACCCACTAAAAATAAGAACTAAGAAGACAATGATCAATGATCCACCTAGTTTAATCCTAAATATATGTCCTATTATTAAGCTTGTAATAGTTTTTCTTCATTTCAAAAAGCTTTTTTAAATTTAGATACATGCTTTAGAGGAGTTTGTTGTAAAGTTTTCCCATAGAAAATTCATCTCATGACCTTCAAGTTAATAAGTTAAAGTAGGTGAAGAAATGGTGATTGGTATAAAAAGAAATATTTTTATCATTATTCACTACTTAAGAATGTGATGATATTATTTCTTGGGAGGTTTAATGATGGTAAAGATTGATAACATTACAACTAGTTATTTAGTGAGTCAGTCTAAATTCAATTTCATGTGGGATTAATGATTAAGATTACTCTAGAAATTTGACCTATAGTTAGTCTGTTATCCTTAGAAAAATGCAGTAGTGGATACCTTGAACAAGTGTTATTAATTAATGATCAAAGAAGAGATCAAGGAATAGCCTAGTTTCTCATAGATTATACCAAATGAAGATATAAGCAAAAAGGATTTGAATAGGTTTGAAGCATGATTAACAAGTCTAATTGATGTTAGAATTAGTTCAAGAAGGTTGCTCTTCAATTCACTACTTACAAGATAATCTTCTCATATTTACTCAAAGATGAATTTATGTTCTTCAATGGGAACATTTTCAACATAAAATCATAGAATAATTTCATGAAATCATAAAAAATTTTTGTAGACATTGCTAATCATTATGGAAATACAACCAAAATGTCAATTGATTATCATTCATAAAATGATTATTAAATTCAATGAATTAACTAAATTTTAGAAGAGTACCTCAAATACTTTATAAGATTTAATTAAGCAAATTAATTTTATTTATTTGAAGTAGTGTAATTTAGTTATAGCATATATAAGTCAAACACCATAAGTTATTTACTTACAAAATTAGCTTTGGAGAGACAACTAATGACTCCATGAGTACAAGAATCTTGAAACATCTTGATAAACAATGCTCATACTTTTGCAAACACAATTAAAATATGATTCTGTTATCATTCATACAAAAAAGAAGAGTACCTTAAATACTTTATAAGATTTGATCAAGCAAATTGAATTGATTTATTGGAAGTGGTGTAATTTAGTTATAACATATAAGTCCATCATCATAACTTATTTTCTTGTAAAACTGGTTTCAAAGAATAGCCAATGATTTTATTACTATCAAAAACCTTTTATTATGAAGCAAATCCCTTCATATATGAGTTGATAAGAGCATAGAATGACTATATAATAGTGAGATATTAGCCTAGTGCTAAGACTCTTGATTTAAAGGCTCCAAGTTATGGGTTTAATTCTAGTGAACAATGCTAATTTATAAAGTGCTATTTGACTATATTTCTTAGGATGTACCTATATTTCAATTATTTTGGATTCCAACACTCTTAGATTAATCATATTTAAATTGCATGCACTACATGAAACCACCCAAGAGTTCCAAACTAGCTATGAAAAGAAGATGGATTCAAGGTGGACTATGCCTCAATGCCCACAATACCTATAAGCACAATGAAAGTTATTGCACCTATTAAAAGATTGTTAGAGGCATAGCAAGAATATCTTAAGTAATGCACATGCAAAAAAACATAGGACAACTACATACACATATGTATGACACACCATTACATAGCATGATCAACATATCACACAATGACCAATCTTAGGCTATGCACAACTAGCTCTAAGCCCCACTCTATAGAGAGGGGTTGTGGCATAAGCTAGAGAGGCAAAGCCTCCTCAACAAGCCAACATATCCTTGTGATGAGGTCCATAAGTAATCAAGGCCATTTAGTTCTTTGATTATGGTTAAGATAACATGGAATCTATACAAATATTCACACTCCTTTAACCCTAGTTCCAGAGAGAAATAGCCTTTGTTTCACCAATAATGCATCATTTTCTATACTCTCCAACACTAGAAAGAAGCAATATCCTTAGAGCTTAAGTCTTTGTCTATACTATTTTCCAAACATGGAGAGCACATTGGATATTATGGAATCTTGAACAAATAAAAATCCTTCTAACAATTATAGAAAATAAGATCAAATTACTAGGGTTATTTAATTATAAAGCACAAGTATTGAAATCAACTTAACATTTAATAGAAATTTAGAAAAGTCCATGCAACATAGGTTAAGGAATAAAAGGTTTTTCCTTCTTTTAAGTAAACTATACCAACCTTTTTACTAAGAGTGAAATCTACTTATTGGAAATATGAGCTAATCCTCTACCTCTAGTAGTGATGTAAGAGAGTAGAGTTGAACTTTTGTTTTCAAGAGAAGACTAATTTTTACCTTGGGAGAACCACTCCCCATGCTTGGTGGTAGTCTCCAACATCCTTATATAGGTATTTTATCATCAAGCTTCCTACAATACATAGTCTCTAACATCCTTGTAGTTTTGTATAAGTTCTCTAAATATGTCATTTTCATTCTATGTCTCATACATTACATGGTTGAGAATGTGGCATCCTTATTCTTTGACCATGCAGTTTACTATTTGGGTTGCAAAAATAGCTCTAAGCCTCTATTGGATGTCAAGTTGAGTTCAACACTCATGCTTTACCATCGAAAAACACTAGTCATCAAACCTTCTTGTCTACAACTATTGAAAGGACTCTTAATTGTTCAATGTCCCTTGATATCCAATATGATCTTCATGTTTAGAAAAATGTACAAACAAAGACTTAAGCTTCAAGGATGTCATTTCTTTAAAGTGGGAGAGAGTGTAGGAAAATATGCCTTGTTGCTAGATTGAAGGTTGTTTTACTCCAAAATAGGGGTTGGAGAAGTGTAAATATTATTATAGGTTCCATGTTATCTTAACCATTATGAAAGAACCACATGGCCTTGATTTTAATTTGGCAAGTTATAATATTAAGTTCCTAAGTTATTTGTCATGCATGCATCTTATCTTTCATATCAACTTGTTGAAAACATTCACTATAAACCTAAAGGACCCTAGTAGATTAGGGGTTGGGGGTGTTGGAACTCAAAATAATTATACATAGGTATGCCCCAAGATTTATAGAAGTTTATAACTTAGTGCTACCTCGTAGAATTGAACCTATGACCTAGAGTTACTAGGTTAAGACCTATACTATTAGGCTAACATCTCATTATTACCCTATTAGATTAGCAACAAGGAGACTACTAAATATTGAATTAGTGAAAGAGAAGAGGATATAACATTTAAAGAATGTTCAAAGTAAAGGATTTTTTTTTCTTTCATGTAATATTAATTTCTTTTTTTTTTAAGGCTCAAGTAGGGAAAATTGTTGATATTTGTTGCTATTTATTTATTGATTCTATTTAATGCTTTACTCTATAAGAGAGTTTCCTCTTTTTCTTTTCAAGAGATCCTTTATTAAGAAGTGAAAATTCATTAAAGTGCTTTTGAACAAGGACAAAGCTTAATCTTTCTCCTCCAAAGAGGAGGTTTTTAATTATTGGCTATGAAGATAAAAACCTCAAAAGGCATTCCAAAATCATTGGGATTTTCCTTTTAACTCTTTTTTTTATGTTGATAATGTCACATGCCAAAATTTCATACTTAGATAATTTGAGTTTAATTACACAAATCTTATAACATGATCATGTACATCTTAATACCTATATCCAAAACCATAAGCATTTTAAACCTTAACCAAAATTCATGGTTAAATAATAGCACATCAAAGTACTCTAATCAGCAATTCCATTATCCATAAACCATGATTGAATATCAAAATATAGCATGTTCATGGCCTTAAAAGAAAGTTGTTATAATCCAACAATACATAAGCTTGAATACATCATGATCATGAAGATAACATAAACAAAATCTAAAAATATAAAGAGACTCTAAAGATCTAGCTTCATAACCATCCATCACCTAGCTTCTATCACCTCAATCTGCATCCACACATGTAGGAAGGGTTAGAAACCTTCTAGTAGAGCTAACCACCTTGGTGCACCTAGAACAAGCTAATGAATGGGGCACATGCTACACAAGACGACCTCTCAACATCCATGAAATTATATACCAAAAGTCATATTCAAAACCATGATATCCACAAAACATCAAAAGATAGGTAAACCGAGAATGAACTAAAATTGATTATTTTTCTTGGTCTGAAGGGTCTTATCTATATCTTGAATGGCAATGACCCTTCTCAAGGATTGGTTGACCAATGTCACCTCTATTGGATGAACTAAACCTAGAATGCCTCATGTGAAAGGATGTCATCCTTACTCCTCACAATACTTACCTATTGACAGTTAGATCTAGTCACCCGAGGTACGATCATAAGTGATGTGGGTCAAGTTCTAGAGGTCATCCTAGACTTTCCATAATGCTTACCCATCAATCCCATAATAGTCCATGATTAAGAGGTCAGAAAGAGACCTCAAAGATCAAGCATAGTCTAGAGATCATGAAAACAACATGAAATAGCTAATATAGATAGTAACCACAAGATTACCACAAAAATGGTATGTTTTACCTGATTTTAATAGTTTTCATGTGAGTTTTAAAGACTTTAAGGTGTCTTAGGATCAAAGGGAACTTGTTTGAGCACAAAAAGAAACTTCAAATCTTAGTTTGGGCATATTTCCAAATAGTCCTAACAAATGAGATGTCTTATCCTACAAGGAGACATCTCTGGTGAGATGTCTCTCTCTCTGGTAAGATGTCTCTCTCTCTAGTAAGATGTCTCTTACCAAATGTCTTTTTCCCAGAGAGATGTCTCCAGTAAGACATATTTTGCAATTTCTAGTGCTTTAGGAAAGACATCTCCTTGACCTCCAATACATCTTGTTCAGTCAGGAAAAACAAGGCAAAATGGCCACAAAACATCACCAAAGTATAACAATACATTGGAGACTTCGGAAACATGGATGATAAAGTCGATGAATGTAAAGTAACAACTGGAATATTGAAAATGAACAAGGAAAAACAAAGATTGGACTAGTTACTCTAACTCAACAAACCAAGTTGTAATGGAGATTGGATTGCAACAAACAAGATGAACACCAAGGAATCCAATCACCACAAGGAAGGAAGACACAACCGATGAGAAAGAGCAATTGCTGTTAGAGGGAGATGGAAACTCATAATTAAATACCAAATTACAAACTCGAGTTAATGTAGTAACAATGGTTTTCAATGAGTTGTTTCCAAAAATCACACACATGATAAAAGGAAAAGTTTAATATGAGTTTGGTAGTAATAGTAAATCTCCAGTTCACATAGAAAAAGAAAATAGAAGCAAGTTTTGTGCAAGTTTATTAAAATATGATATTTTAAAAAAATTCCATGTCCTAGTTCACAGCATGTGCCACCTTCCATCAACCTGTTCTTTAGTAAGACATACTAAGAAATTAGTAGCATCTAAATCCAAAAGCTGATGTTATTAGATACCAAAATAAGAATAAGAATTTAAAAGAGGAATATTTCAAAATGGAAAGATCATAAAAATATAAGGCAAGTTAAATAAAAGCTAATTAAAAGATTTCACAATATAATAAAGCATAATCATTAATGTTTTAAAGGTGATGAGACCAAATCCTCCACAAACCTCAATTCAACAAAGATTAATGAAAGATAAAGATAAAACAAGGGATTAAAACATATGAGTTGCTATAGATAATCTCGTGTACTTAGAATTTTTTTAATAATTATTCATTTTTTGGGATTAACACCTCCCTTCCACCTAAGCTATAGGTTTTCATGTAAACCTAGAAATTTTCATTTACTAGAAGAATACTTTTCAAGTAAAGATACTTAGAAACCATTAGCTTTCTTGAAATATAGAAAGAGTTGTATTGAATGGTTTTAGCTAATGAGAGGATAGCTCCTACTAATAAACTAGTAGCTTTATTTATAAAAAGTTGCAAATTCAAGTTGTGGTTGAGGCATTATTACATTTTTCTTAAAATCTACTAAAATATCATATTAATTATATGGCTTGGGGGTATGTTGATTGTAGTTTTGTACTTGATATGAGATCAAGCTGCCTCCATGACTTATGGATAAGTGATTTTCTTACTT
>MNCI01003374.1:137216-202385 GCA_015680685.1 Gnetum montanum | reverse complement strand
ATTCTACTAGGTAGCATTGAGTTATAAACTTCTATAAATCTTGAGGTGCACCTATGTTTCAATTATTTTGGGTTCCAATACCCCCTCGCTAAAGAAAAAAGCATATACCAATATGAAATAATGAACAAATAGCAATAAAAGCTAAAAGCTTTTCATCCTTGAGCCTCCAAAACAAAAAGAAATTAATACTTTAAAAAATAAATTAATTTTTCAACTTTCACTAGAAGTTGTTTTGGTTAAAGCTACAGCTAAACATACATGCACATACATAATAAATAAAAAGAACATAAAAAGGAGAGGTTGTGTAGGTTTTAAAATGGAATGGTGGCTTTGAGGATGGACCATTATGAAGGGATAAAGAATCTACACATTTAATTGACTATAAAATCTTGTTAGTCAATATGAATCTTTCTTGCTACAAGGGAGTTGACACTCAAACACACTTTTGCCTTGGGGAGAGTGTAGAGGATATGTCTTATTCATGGGTTGAAGACTAGTTTCCTTCGACTATGCAAACTAGAAGAACATAGAGATTTGTTGGGATTGTATGCTATCTTAATCATCAAACTTAAAAAAGAATATCCTTGGTAGCCAAGGTCATGATCTTTAGTGCAAGCACATTCCCTCTTCTTAAGAAGAAGGGTTTAGTAATAATGTAGTCTTAACTTAGTGGTAAGAGCCTTGACATAAAAACCTTAATTCACGTTTGATTCAAGTGGACAATGCTTAGTAATGAATTAGATAAATAATTTAAATATAATTTGACTAGAACATATAACTAGTAGGATACACTGGAAGAATTATAGAATAATGCCTAAGTGTGTCAAACCCTTAAAAAATAAATATATTTAAAAAATCAAATTTAGAATACAAAATTAGAGAAGTAGAGGAGAAACTCCAAAACAACACAAAAAGAAAGGCCCAATGGTTTTAGGGATGCCTTTTTAAAGTTTTCATCCTTACAACTAGTCTTTAAAAACCTTCCCCATGGGGTAGGAAAAGGATTAGCCCTTGCCCTTGTTCAAAAGTGTCAAAATGGGTTTTCACTTCCTATTAAAGGCTTTTTGTTAATAAAAAAGAAAACTACAAAGAGAAACATTTAGGAATTTAGTTGAAGCATCAATTGCTGAATGATGTCACCTTGAACTCAAAAACAAAGAAATTAGCTAGAGAATCTTTATGAAAAACCACATTATATCAAACCTTCCAAATGGCATAAAGGATAAGAGGACTAATGCAACGCTAACTATGAAGTAGAAATCCTTGAAGTTGAACAATGCCTCAAGTATGACTTCTTGCCTAATAGGATGATGAACCAACCACTTAAGCCACCTATCCCTACCATAAAAGAATTTCATATGTGAACAAAAGTAAAAATGCAATTTCAAATTTAAGATACCATAGATTTAAATTAATTTTGAAGGTATATTTAGTTGTCTTAATATATTTTGGAATGTTGCTAATTGCTATGCATATTCAATAATTCTTATGTAATTGATCTCTTTTTTCCTTTTTTAGGTATTATGACATAAACTTAATCAAGAACTTGTTATTTAGTATAGAGTTTAAGGTTGTTAGAATTGCTAAGTAGCATTAGGTTACTATAGCTATCTTGCCAATTAAAATATTTTGGGATAAGAATGATATAGGGGGGTGTTGGAACCCCACAAAAATTGTAATATAAGTGCTATAAATGATGTATGGTTTAACATTCCACCCTACATCACATATTTAGTTTGGTAAACAATGAAGTGTTAACCTACTAGTAAGACTCTTGATTTGGAAACTTGAAATTAGAGGTTCAATTCTTTTGTAAACAACATATTGAATTATAAAGGTGATTTGACTATGCTAGGTGGCCTTTTGTCTTTGTTTTGGTCTTCTACTGAGGATACTTTTCTCCAACTTTATAATTTCCTATTTTGATTAATATTAAAAAACCTAATTAGGAGGGTGGCCTTTTGTCTTAGTTTTGGTCTTCTTACTAGCTCTGCTGACTTTATAATTTTTTATTTTGATTAATATAGAAAAAAACTAATTTAGGGGTGTTAGAACCCAAAATATATGAAAGATAGATACACCCTAAGATTTATAAAAGTTTATAACTCAATGCTACCTAGTAGAATAAAGCCTATGACTTAGGGTTACCGGACCAAGACCCATACCACTAAGCTAACACCTCATTGTTAAAAAAAGAAAAAAGATTTTAAAAAAAAAACTAATTTAACTGTACGTCTTCGTAAATATTATTTGTTTATTCAATCATTTTCCTCTGCAAAACTCAACTGCCATAAAAAACACTCAAAATCAGGATGAGAACTCTGCGCTCCATCACGAGGAGCCTTCTTCCTTCTTCCTGCTACTGAAAATTATCATGTCGGGGCTGCAGCCTGGAGAGAGCTCAAGCGGAATCAGCAGCAGTGGGAAGAGCGTTCGAAGCACAGGAATGCTTTCAAGGCAGCAACTTCTTCGTCTGTTTGAACTGTTCTCCATTGAAATCTCCAAGCCAGGTTGTTGTTGTTGTTGTTCTACAATGGAAACCCTTCTTTGACGTTGCCTTAATCTCCTCTCCGCCTGTTTTTAATCATTGTGCTCATTTCAGTTAATACGTTCGCTTTGTCCGCGCAGATGTCAAACGGCGAATTGCAGATGCTGTCAGGGATAAGCAAGTAAGATTGAGTTAATTATCCCGAATTTATAGAGTTTTATGGCATATTCGTTGTCTAAGAAACTCACAAAACATAGTCGTTTTCAAAAGAACTAAGTGCATCTTAATTTGCTGCCTTGACCATGTATCATAAACATTGATCGGGAAGGCTTTCATGTTTTACCAGTACGAAATCAGAATATACGTAGCGGTTAGAATGTCAATGCTATTCGTATCAGCATCCAATGGGAAACTTACGGAATCGGAAATGCTAACAAAGTGTTTTGATGTTATGTTTAAAACATGAGTGTTTGTAACTCGCTCATATTTCAGTCAATTTCTTTCTACAGCAATCATGATCTGTTTTGCATAGTTTGAAATTTTGACGGCTTCATAGTATTTCACTATTCCTGCATTTATTGGTTATGGATATCTGCTTCAGCAGAGAACCTACTTGCTTTTTTGCTTTGCATACTCGTATTTCTTTATACCATAGGTAATGCCTAGTTCTTGGAGCTGCTTAATGCATAATTGAATGGATCATTGGGCTAAATTAACAAAAGGATCATTTGTGTGCTGACATTTACATAATTTGACATGCGGTTAAATGTAATGGATGTATTGAGTTTGTTGTAAGCGAAGGGTTGATATGCCTTATAGCCTTATAATGTGTGATCTTCTTATATCCTAATTAGATCTTATTGGTTCTTTGATTCCCCCAAATTTGTATATCATATTTTTAACATCTCGCATAATGCTTTGGAGTTCGAGCATTCCTTTCATATCTCAGTGAATCACCAAATAAATAGGGTTAAGTTAATTACAGTTGAAAATGGAGGAAGATTACTTTCTACATGCCATCACTTATTGCAATAGACATCTGAAATCTTGTATCTCCATTACATGTTTTAGGCTGACTTCTATTATTTAGGGGATGGATTAATCTATGAATGCATATGCTGCAGGAAGCTATTGCCATTACTACAGAGATACAAGAAGAGCTCTTCCTGCAGATGGAAATTGGTAGGTAAAACACACACATGATCAAATAACTCATAAATTCTGCATCTATTGTTGTTTGAAAATTTAATATCCATCTCTTTTCTAGTAGAGCCTTGACAGAAGTTTTCTAATCTTTTAAATTAACGTTGAAGAAATTAGCACCAAGGTTATCCTTCCATCATTTTTTCGTTACTAAAAAAATGAAGGAATTGTTACAAAACTGCAATATGTTGCAGGAGTTTATTGTTATGACAAAATGCATAGGAATGATATGAGAAACTGACCAAAACTGTGGCAAAGGTCATCAAAATGGGAGATTTTAACATAAAAATAATCATAAGCTGAAGCTTTATTCCATTGTTTTCAGGGTGGCCTTATGAGTTCTCTTTCAGCATCCCTGTTTCTCAGAGGCCATATTTGGACGTATATAATAAAATGTTGTATAACCATAGGAACAGTTATCAAAGATTGTGGTCAGCTTATTCAGAAAACCATTCGATACAGTCAAATATTTATTTATTTTGCTGTTATCAGGAAGGACTTAAATAAGATTGAATGTGCAGATCCTCAGTTTGGCATCGCATGCTTGGGAAAGGTTAATACTGTATTTGAGAATGACAGAGAACTTATGATTCAGTTCTATGGATTTGTTGCACAGTAAGTACATAACTTATTGTTCATTTTTATTAAACTCTTGATTGTTTGAACAACTATCATCAACTTTATGAACGATTTTTTCTGTTTTCCATCTTAGGAACAGAATTAATAAAACTAAGTAAAATAAAATGATGCACTTTTGGCATCCTAAGACCAAACAATGAAGGGCAATACATTAAAATTTTAGAGAAAATAAAAATTTAAAAAAAAAATACAATGCATGCCTTCAAGTAGATATACCTGTTTCCATCCATATCATTGCTCATCTGTGATGATGAATGAGAATTTGAAAATAGTATGGTTTCATGTTATAAGAACAAAGAATTTCAGAAAATTTATTTTGTTTAGAAAGAAAAACATTGAGACATTATGTGAACTATTTCTGACCAAAAAACCAAGTATTCTTGTGTATACTTCACAAAATCTTTAGAAGTTCCTTCCTTGAACCTCTGTGAAGGCATGCAAACTCTTAATTTTAAAATTCTTATTCGTTTTTGTGATAAAGATCATTTTGTAGTACATGTAATTTATTTTACAGGATAAAAGTTATACTTGAATGGAAACTTAATCATGTCAAAAAGCTTCATTGTCAGCAATGATGTGCTGTGTTTTATTTAACATTTTTTATAAGTTTACTTGCCTAAATTCAAAATCTTAAATTCTTTACTTCCTTTCCGTGCCTAGTTATACATAAATATCACGTTGTAAATGTTGTCCTTGAAAATGAGGTCCGAGAAATGAAAATCTAACATTCATTAGGTAAAATTCTTTTTTGTTTGAAATGTAGTGAAGATACGATATAAACTTAAAGAAGCTTAAAAGCCCTTTAGATTAACATTTAATTAACAAAGCTTAGCCATTTGGGTTCCTAGAAATTAAATGGAATATTAATTTGAACATAGAACCAGAGGATTAACGTCTGTTTGATTGTTTTAAATCACAGAGAGGAATTAGTTTGTGATGAAGCAGAGCTTGAACCAGAAGCATTTATGCTAAAAATGCAGCAAAAAGAACAGGTCTTTGTGTGTGCGCGTGCATGTGCATCTGTGTGTCTGTGTGTTCAAGATATTTAAATGAAACAACTAATATCGTAAGATTGGCTTGTCTTGCAGCAATTGGTCATGCTTAAGCAAATGAGGGAATATTCTATACCAGAACAAAGATCTATTCTTAATGCAGTCAGTATCCTCCTATAAGCTTTTAGCTTAATTTCCTTTCCCAAATTTTGTAATTTATACACCAATTAGGAGCACAGCAGAAAATTAGTTTTATTGTTTCAGTGTAGTTATCCTTGTATTATGTTTTCATTGAAGCCATTTGCTAAGACTTTTGTGCTATGCAGTTGCGTGAACAAATGGAACAGGACAACTTTGAAGGTAGCAACGCTATTATGACACCAGGGAGAATGAGGGAGCTTGTCTATAAAATGAGGTCCTAAACATGTTTTTTTCTCTCTGGTATTGTATTTGTTTTAATATTGTGAAAGTATTGTTTCAATACTTATTGGTGACACCTGCATGGCGATGCTGCAATACTTCACAACAGATATATTCTTAATGTTTAAAACGTTAGACGCATCGATTACATAGTTTATTCATGAAGTGGCAAGACATTTGGCGTGAAGACCATCTGATTGGCACTTAGTATGCATATACGCTTAGCTGATCATGATTAACTATACAAGTATTATTCTGTACATGGGTTGTATTTGGATTTGATGATAAGTGTAACTTTGATGGTATTCTTCGCTATTTTTTCTGTCTGGAGCCTTCAACATTTATTTTTTGGATGGTTATTGTTGACAGATTTTACAATTCCTTTTTTTTTTAACGGAAATATGTGATCAACACCACTTAGAGAGGCTTCTGTTTCAAGTATGGAAAATGTGTGATTCCAACTGATTTTAGCATATAGTTAGCTGATTGTAAGATAACAAAATGTGTTTGTGCATTTGATCTTATATATCTCCTTCATTTACCACCATTGATTATATGAATCAAAAACGGATCCCATTTGATGATATGTTGTGTTTTAGTGTGGACATCCGGTGAAGGGATGTGAATCCATGAAAAACATCTTTCTCCATAACCTATCACTATGTGAATGAGAAATACAAGTTTCTTAGATTTATAGGAATCAATGGAAAATTGCTAGGTGGGCTTAAAGAAAAGGTATAACCAAGAAATCCCCACTTTAACATTAGTTACGCTAGTTATTAGATTAAATTATTAAGTAAAAAAATTATATTTTAGTAAAACTAATATGTATCCTTTGCTAATACATATCATAATAAGTAGAATATGTCTATATTTCTTTCCTATCAAATTTACCTTTTCAATATGATATCTTTATATAAAAGGTTCATCACCCATAAGCTCAATCCTCATCTACCAAGGCAGAACATGAGGGTACTGGACCAACAAAGGAAGCTTTGAATATCAGTCTGCTGCACGAGTTAGCTTCGAATTGCCATCGTGACCATTGTTGCACACACAAGAGAATTCTCTCTTCTCATCGTGTGCTAATTTGAATATCGTGCTCAGCGCAGCAGGTTCATGGTGATCTAGTTTGCAAGCTGTTGAGAAATGACCCTATGATCCCTCGAATGTGTTTATGAGTTTGCAGTCATAGTCTGGCGTCGACGTGCAATAAATCTAAACAGGGCACGAGTACCCCAGAGCCAAGATTTGGGGGCAGCACGGTTCGTCTTTGCCTTGTTGCATCGGTTTTTCGCAGATCGGAATCAAAATCTGAGCTTGGAATTAATTGTGTCGCGTGGTAACGTTTGATTGTTAAAGCGTCGATCTTTTGGGCTTCTAGACCTGCAATCCATCTAGATCTACGTCGTTAATAAGTACCCGGTGAGTTTATTCCTTTGTGTGTGTGTTTTTTTTTTAAATATTTTTTCTATTTTGATTTTCTGAATTAGCTAGGCTTAGGCCCAACGGGTCTGCATGACCTAATCTATTTTGTCTTTTTGCTTTGATGTTGGAGGAAAAAAACGTAAAATAATAAAATCCTCCAACATTGACTCACAGCCTAATGACAGCTCCACCAACATGGATGCTAATGATACTATTTTACGTTTTGATTTCTCTGAAGACATCTTTGACCAAACCGTACAAATCTTTACTCACCTTTACACAATTGGCTTTTTCACTAGTAGGATTCCTCCTGCCTCAGTGTTCCAAGATTGGGTTAAAAAATTTTGGAAACCATGTAATATCAAAATAACCCTAGTTTCTAATCTTATGAGAGGCTTTTTTCTGTTCGCTTTTGAAACTAAGGCTATGGCAGAGTTTGTGAAACAACAGTTAATTTGGAATGTTTATGGATCCTTTTTAATCCTTCAACCCTAAAAGGAGGATTTCGATCCTGAAAAAGTAAGCAAAAATATTTTGCTGGTCTGAATTGAATTTCTAGGACTTCCTCCTTATTTTTCTTCCCATGTTGATATCCTTGCTGCACAAGTTGGGGAAGTCATCAGTATGGAGACCTTTTCAGGTTTCCGTTCACGACTAACTCAAAGAGTGTGTGTTAAAATAGATATGCAAAAGCCGCGTCCTGATTCACTGGAAGTTAATGTGAAAGAAAAGACTTTTGTTCAAAAAATTTCATATCTTACACTTCCTAACCGTTGTTACTACTGTCTCGATCCGAACCACCGTAAAGCTCAATGTCCAAAGTTACTGGCTAAGCTTGAAGCCGAACGAATTTTAGCAGAACAAGTTAGTGAAGAACTAAAAAATCAAAACATATTTCAGGACATAGGCAAGGATACTATCGAGGTCCACTCAACTAAACCTCCTTCTTCGAATTCTAAGGTATCCAATGTGGAAGATATGAAAATCGAGGATACTAATGCCACTAAGACTCCTCTTAACCAAGAAGGGGCCCCAAAAGACGCTACTAGTGGTTGGGAGCGTGTTACCTGGAAATCTTATGCCTCAGTCACACGAGATAACTCTATCTTTAGTGCTTTCCCTAAAGGGCATCGATCCTCGATTGGTGCTAGCCAGTCCATTAGCGAAAGAACAAGTGCTCGGCGTCCTCTAGTTAACAACTTTGAATCTAAGAATTCTTTTAAGGTCTTGGTGGTTGAGGAGGATCCTCTTTCTTCTACACAAACCCAATGAAGTGTTGTTCATGGAATGTTAGGGGCCTCTCAGACCCTTGTAGAAGATATATAGTTCGAGATTATATTCGGAGACATTCCTTTGACGTTGTTTGTCTTCAAAAAGTTAAAATCCAAGGATTCAATCTTCAAATCTGCTGCCAAAGCATTTTTCCCAATAGTTCTTATGTTTCTACTCACCATGAACAGGGCAAAGGGGGGGCTATAATTTTTCTCCATAATAAGTGGCAGGGAGTTTGTTCTTGATCATGGTTGTGATAATTTAGGACATTGTAGTTTGGTTCGATTACGGTACGCTAATGAAATCTTAGGGATTGTCTCCATTTATGCTCCTTGTCACTCAACTGATCGAAAGCTTTTGTGGAATTGGCTCAGGCACAACTTACCCAAAGCTAAGTGGATTATTGTAGGGAACTTCAACATGATTGAGCATCCAAAGGATAAATTTGGAGGGCAAAAAGGTGGTTTAGACAACAGAGAGCTTTCTGAGTGGCTCTTGTTGAAACATCAATTAAAGTTGCAAGAAGCTAATGAAAACTACTCCTCTTCTAGTACTTTTAACTGGTTTACTTGAAGTAATGCTAGACATGGTGCTGCCTACATCTCTTCTCAGTTGGATCGGGTTTATCTATCTATGAATTCTCTTATTCATTTTACTTCTACCAATAGTGCCCTTGTCCAAGCAAATTATACTCAGGTTTCGTCAAATCATTATCTTATTCATTGGTCTCTTTCCCACTCTGGGAACTCCTACTCTTCTAATGATCTTTATATTTTTAACACTACCTTTCTTCATAGTAAACCCCTTGGTGAAGATGGTTGGATTGATTGGTGGACTAATGCTTGTACCTGCCTCCAACGGTTTTCCAAACATTCAAGTAAATTGGTAGCTTCACAACTAAGTTCTCACAAGTCCAACCTTCATAAGGAAATCTCCTTACTTTAAAATACCATTAATAAAGATGAAGCTACTGAGGCTGACTTTAGTCGTTTGAAACTTGCCAAGGAGAACCTACGTATAATGGATCACTATGAAGCTAGAGGTACTCACCTCCGTGCTCTTCTCTCTTGGCTCCGCATGGGTGACCAACCTACTAATGGCTTTTTTCGTCTCCTCAAAAGGGGGAACCCGTCCCATAAAATTCCAGCTATTCAAGTTGAAAATAATATCTTCACCTCCAAGGATGACATTTTACAGGCCTTCTTTGAGTTTTACTCTTGAACTTTTCGAAAAGAGGCGATTGACCCCACTGCAGTTAATACTTGCTTAGGAGCTATTACTCCTTTTAATTGCTCCATCTTTGGTGATGCTTCTCTTCTTTCCAAACAGGACCTTGGTAATGCTTTTCAACAACTCCACGATGGTAAAGCCCCTGGTTTGGATGGCCTTCCCACAGAATTTTTTAAGAAATTATGGCCTTCTCTTCAAGACATTGTTTATAGTGTGTATAAGGAAGCTCTTAGGAGAGGATCCTTTGGTAAGCAGATTAATGCTAGTATTATTAAGCTTCTCCCCAAGTCAGGAGATTGTATGAGCATAAGTTAATGGCACCCTATCACTCTTTTAAATGTTATCTATAAAATAGTTGCCAAAGCTATAGCTAATAAACTTAAACCTTTTCTTCCTCATCTTATAAGTAAGGAGCAAACTGGTTTTGTTCAAGGCAGGAATATTTTAGACAACGTTGTCACTGCTATTGAGGGATTGCACTAGGCTTCTTCCACTAATCAAAACGCCATTCTTCTTAAGCTTGATTTTGCTAAAGCTTACGACATGCTTGATTTGTCCTTTTTAAAAAGTATAGTCAAACACCATAACTTAGGTTATGTTTTTGAGAGACATAATTTTAGGAAATGTAAGAGATCTTTAAATATCTTTCATTTTCCTTATCCAAAAATGTGACGATAATTACATTTTCCAAGCCTTATCGAATTTGTTATGAATAACATCATTCTTTGTAATAATCTCATAAGCAACTTACTTAAAAAGAAAACATATTTGCCATCCTTTCAAAAAATATCTAGAAAATCTTGATGCAAATTATTATCAACTTTAATTAAAATTTCAAGATTAAAAATTAATTTTTAAATTTTTTTTCTTCTTTCTATTCAAATGATAGAGACTAAAAGCTTTATTCTAAGTAATCCATCTATGATGCATACACAAACAAGAAACTACAGTGATACCAAATCTACTCCAAGTGGTACATAATCTAGATGCATTAGTAGCCTAAACTCCTTCATTAAAAAAGAGGTTGCCATGGGCTAATTGGCTTAAGCATATCTTCTAAAACTATAATATAATTCTAATTCTAATGTTTACTAATCTTACATCGTGTTTTTCAAATTTTTTTTAAGAATTAGAGAACTATGAATAGAAATGGCCTAAGGAAAAAGAAGATAGTGAAGAAAGTTGTTAGAAGATCAATTGTTATCATTCTTAGCCTTTCATTGCATAAGTCTATTTCCTAAAAGAAGCATCCAAACATCATTTCCGTCAATGCACTTTGCAATTCATTTTTCTACAAGAGAAATACCTTGGTTATAATAATTAATGAGGCCAAGTCCTCCATCTTCTTGCTACTACTACAAATATTCCAAGAAACTCTAGAAAAACCTTTTTTATATTACTTAGTAGATAAAAGAAATCAATGGATAATATGATCAATTTTTTCATAAGTTTTAGAAGGAACCCAACAATTGGAGTAGCAAACATGAGTTTATTAAAGTATCTACTTAATAAGTAAAACTTTACCAACAAGGGTGAGGTTTTTTTCTTTTTATTTATCAAACTTCTTTCAATTTTATCAACCACATAATTCAACAACATAGTAAGATTAGTCTAAAAAGAAAAGATATTCCAAACATTTTGAAAAAAAAATCTTTTTTCAAAATTTTGCAAGGCTTAAAAGTAACCCACTCATCGATATTTCCATTAGAATAAACAGCAAATTTTTGCCAAGTGATCCAAGAGCCAAATAACATGCAATAATCCTCCACTTTAGCAAAAAGGTTATTAATATGTTACAAAGAATTATTAATCATAAAAAAAAATCATCTGGAAAGTTCATGTTAAGCAATTGTGTACCTTGATCATCAATTAAAATTCTCTTAGTGAAATTCCTTTGTAGATCATAATGTAGATTATGTGAAGGAAAATTTGTGGTAATAATAAAAAGATAGGGACCTAGAGGACAACCTTGATGAACTAACCATTAAAGAGAAAAGGAGGAACTTAATCTAAAATTAGTGGCAACTTGAGCATTAACATTAATGAGCAAGGTAAAAACAAGTTAAATAAAATAGTTACCAAATCCCAGTTTATAGAGACAAGAAATAATGAAACTCCATTCAATCTTGTCATAAGTTTTAGCAAATATAATTTAATAAAAGCAATGTCTTGGTTAGTACTAGAGGCCATTTAAAATATGTCTACCTTTGAAAAAACCTTTCTGCTTAGGTCTGATGATACCCTTAATAATCTTCTAAATTCAACGAGTCATGCATTTAGGTAAAAATTTATATGTATTGCTAAGAAAAGTAGTAGGCCTCCAATTACTAATATGTTGAAGATTTTCATTTTTAAGAAGAAGATGAATCACACCTTTATTAATATTTTTACCAAGAGAAACTTCTTAGAAAACATGAAAGAGATCATCTTTAATGATGTTCCAATGCTTCTTAAAAAAATCAATAGGAAAACCATCAAAACCTGGAGCTTTACCATTTGGTAAACTAAAGGCTACTATTTTAATTTCTTCCACTACAATTTCTTGTTTAAGAATACTTTGATATGCTTTTATTATAAAATGATGAATGTGCGTAGTAGAGGCCTAGAAGGATTCTTTGCTAAAAATTTCAAAATAAAAAATAGAAGAAAAATGATTTACTAAATAATTGTTAATAGTCTTAGGATATTTAATAATGGAATCATTTACATAAAGTGATTCCAATTTAGGTACTTGATCGTTTCCTTTTAGAAGTTTAAAAAATTCCTTTGAAGGTTCATCATTAATTTTTAGCTAAGCCATGCAACTTTTAGTGATAGTACTTTTAGCTTAAAAAGTATTCCAACATCAAAACCTTTAGCCAAGGCTTTTTGAGTTTCAAAATCAAAGGGATTCTCATCTAAAAGAATTTACATTTTCTTTATAGATTCTACAAGATCTTCAACTTAACGCTTATGCTTAGAAAATTACTTGATAAAACCAACATTGAGATGTGGAGGAGGAGGCCCCTATCCTTGATTTTTTAAGCTCAACATTTGTTTCATAATCTATGTGACTAATAAGTGAAAAAGCATTATTCGATAAAAAAAAATTTGAAATAGTTGTAGAAGTAGAATGAGAATGAGATACCTTTGGGGTTTAAAATTGAAAGTAGTATTTGCATACCTCTTTTTTTCTTTATGTTGTATTGAATGAAATCCATCTACATCAGTATTTTTATTGCAAGTCCCAACTAAAAATAATTTTTTCTAAAGAAAAATTCTCTTTGGATATCAAGTGTTTACTTGCATCTTTAGAACTAAAAGAATTAGTAAAAGGTTAAGAACTTGTTAAATAAGATTTTATATGTGCCTACTAAAACCTATCATTATTTACCTTTTCTAAAAATTCTTGTATATTTTGCTCACAAACTACTCCTTTATTGAGCATAGAATGGATTCCAATAACATGACCTTCACAATGACAATAACTACAACATTGTTGCAAATTATCATATGTAATTATTTGGAAAATGCACTAATTACTAGCCCTAAGTTTTAATTTTATCTTCTTCTACCATAACTTACTCTCTACAAAATAATGTGTGCATTGCACACCATCTAGTAATGCTTTTGACTCTATATTTAGGATTATGCCAATGGTGTCAATAATTTTGCTTTCAACAATTTGAAAAATAAGATGAAGATTTTCTAAGTCAATTCAACAAGGAATTTTATAATAATCAATAGAATATGGATCAAAATTTACTTTCCATTCCTGAAGCAATAAAAGTATTATGTTAATCCATAAAAATTTTAAGATCCGATAATTTCTCAACCATTTCAAAATTGGCTAGTTTGACAAGCCAAAAAGATTTGTAAAAGTAGTGTACATGTAAACCATTAATTCTATAGCATTCAAAGATAACCTAAATCACTAATGTAAAGTCCTTATTCAAGCAAAAAGCTCCAATAATCTGCAAAAATATGTATCATGAAGTGATATCTTTTGATAGGAGTTCATGTAAATCATCAAGTAAAATAAAAAGGAAAGCTTTAAAATTCTTCATAATCTCTGCAGTATGAGTGACATTAGTATTTTCCATCGTCAAATCATTCCTTGTCAAAAAAAAATTCTATTGCAAAAACTTTGCCAAAAATCCTTAAGGCCTACAAACAACTAAGAGAATTCATCATGCAAAAACTCTCCCAAAACCTTACCCCTTATGTTTTAATTTATTATTATTTATGGAACACATCATAATATGGTTCATTTAATTTTCCTAATTTTTTTAATTTTATAAAGCTATATTTCGTAGGCATCTTAACTTGCCTAATCATTTTTATACTTTAATTCATATTTTCACATTGAAATGCAACTTCTTCTTCTTCTTCTTTTTAAATTTTAATTACAACTATTTTAATGATGATTGTACTTATTGGTTAAGATGTGTGTATGTGTGATTTTCTTTTGGTTGCAAAAATAATAAAGAAAGTAATAAATCTAAAGTGAAATTTTAAATGAGCTATTCAAGATATGAAGGTTGGTATAAGGTAATTACATAGAAGAAATGTTCAAACTACATGAAAATTGGAAACCTCTATTAAGTATATCCTTTGGATCTATACAAACAAAATTATTATTATCTTTAATTTTAGGGGTTTTAACCTATTTAGATAACTCAACTTCTATTCCAACATTAAGATCCTATCTCATCCAGATAACTTAGTAAGTGATTTCACATTACTAGTTGAATAAAAAAAACCATATAAAATTTAGAGCTTTATTTAAAAGTTAATGAGGAAATTTTTAATATGATCTATGATATAAAACTAATAATATAAAAAGTAATACTACAATAAAATTAACATTTTATAGAAAATTAAATTGTTCAAGAATATTAAATTTATTTTTTGATGGAATAAGACATGGATATTAATAAACATCCATTGAACTCAATCACATTGATGTAGCAATGTTGACCTAGGGTTTACTTCATCAACACTAATGCAAGTTTAATAAATACCTATATAAATGTAAGCACCCATCACATTTATATCATAGTTTAGTTGATAATGTAGCTAGACTCGGTTAGTTTATTTTTGTAAAAGTTAGAAATTGTCACTTAGTACCTGCAACATAAATCAAGTGGATTGTACACAATTTTATTTGAGTGATGATGTACTTAAACACATTCTCATGATGCCAATAAACTCAAAATTTATTTCCTTGATTGTAGCACTTCTCTTAGCTTTATAATTTCTTAATTGAAATTTACTTTAAGTGTTCTTTAATTTTATGCACTTAGTTAATTAATTTACCATTTATTGTACTTAATTAAATCACATGAGTATGACCAACTTGGAGCATAAAAGCATTAATGTTTGCTAATCCTAGTCGTATACCACTTGGTACACCTAGTAATGGACACTTGGTAACATAGCAATGTTGATACATTTTTAGGAAGTTTATAGCAAGTTGGGAACAAATACTACAAGCCTAAGCTAGGCTAGATTTATTTCTTAGATTGAAATTGAATAGTTTAGAATTTTAATATTTTAATAATAAAACTTTGATCATGCATCTCAATCACACTTAACCATATGACTTAAGCCCATATAAGTGTGATTGGGAAGACAATGACTATCAATCTAATGCTTAGCTATTTAAGGCATTTAAACTAGTATCAAACCATGGAATTTGAATAAATTATGCATAAACACTTACGATCTATATGGTTGAGCACAAGGTCTACTCTACCACTCATCACTAGCACCATTTCCAGGGATTGGTGCTAGTGTTTTAGATAGTTAAAATTATTCAAGGATCACTATTATAATCTAAAATAATTAATCAACTAAAAACAATAATATTTTATTTAAAGGCACACTTATTAATTACAAAATATCTTCTTCCCATAAGGCAGATTCCCCATTTGCTAATGATTTGGCAAGGTTATGTGATAGGGTTGCTAAGAATTGAGATGAGGTGACACAAGTAAAATAGCCTACCAGCATCTAAATCCATATCATCTAGTTTTCACTTTCATTCTTCACCAAGATGAATAATTGCAATGGAGAAACATGAAGGGAAATATTGTGTTGTCACATGATCATTTAGCACCATTAATGCTTATAACGACATTGATGAAGCTAGGACTTAATGTAGTAGTCTAAGATTACAAGGCAAGTGACAAGATATCTAGGCCTTACCAGCCTATAGAAGCCTAACTATGCAAAGACCTATTCATGGAGTCTCTCCATGAAGCTTTTAAGGAAGAAAAGGTTACCATTCAATTGGCATCACACTTAAAGAAGAACGATACCAATTATCAATCTAGCTAATTTCAACACAAAAATTATTCACCTCCTAGTGGAGATGACATGAACCATCCTTGACTACATTTAATATTGGAAAGAAACCAAGGTAAGGGGAGAATAGAAGCCAATACAAGAGGGTCTTAAGACTAAGGCCTTCCAGTAGACAACCCCAAGAACATTAAAGGGGTCAAAGAAGAAGAGAAAATTGGCATAACGCTCCTAGTTCTTCATATTGATCCTCTTTATCTTCATCATCAAGCTCTAAAGAGGATAAACATGGTTAAGATAATAGGGTCAATAATCATAAATCTAGTGGAGATGATAGAAGAGACCATCATATGGATGGTCAAAGAGATGATAAACATGAGTAAGAAGATAAGTATAGAAGTCAACGAAGATATAGCAGGTAATGCTAAAGGAGACATGGTTATGATAGGGACCATGATGGACATGATGACAATGATGAACCATTAGTTTCCATAAGGGGCAAGATAAATATTATAAAGGACATTTACATTCCAATCAAGCATTCGAAGAACAACCAAATCAAATGGCTAAATATAAAAAAAACCTCTCTAAATTTGAGGGAGGCTACAACACAAATCCATAACATCATCTACAAGTCTTACATGATGTTTGCACCTTCGAAAATATTGAAAATAAATGAAAAAAGCTAAAACTCTTTTTAAGAACCCTCATTAAAGCAAATGAAAGTTGGTCTTAGTCATTTGAGCTAGAATCCATTAGAAGATAGAGTACAATCTTGGAGCTATTCAATTATAAGTATCAAATGTACTCCCTAGTGTCAAATTTTAGGAAGTAG
Source organism: Gnetum montanum (assembly GCA_015680685.1). Taxonomy (NCBI): domain Eukaryota; kingdom Viridiplantae; phylum Streptophyta; class Gnetopsida; order Gnetales; family Gnetaceae; genus Gnetum; species Gnetum montanum. Next base: position 185,593 of record MNCI01003374.1, on the reverse strand, counting down.
ATCTAAGGGTAAAGATAAGGTAATCATGAATGCCTTGATGCTACCTTGGATAGATATAATTCTCTACTACATTGATGTCTAGGCCATGACTTCTTTTAAAGGAAAAACTATATCATATTATAGATAGACTCAAAAATAAGAACAAAGAAACTCTTAGTGTATATACCTAAGGGAGATTATCAAAAATGAGAATCCATTAGGTCCAAAGGCTAATTTACCAAGTGGCAAAAAAGAAAGATGAGCTCAAAAAATGAGAGAGTTCATAAGAGTACAACAAGGATTCTTCCATCCATAAAAAGGATATCTCTCTTTATGATACAAATGAAGGAGCACCATTGGAAGAAGTTGTGCAAAGAAAAGTCTTACCTACTTAAAAATTATTTATTGAAATATCAGCAAATGTTGATAAAATTTGCGGTTCCATGGAAAAAAAATTTAGACAATACCTATGATCATGAAGAAGAAAGTAGAACAAGGTTGAGCCAAAGACAAGGACAAAAGAAAGAAGAAAGATGTAGGAAATAACTATTATTAGCAAAAAGGAAAAGTATTTGTAGTAGAGGAGGTTGCAGACTATAAATTAGATGATGATGGTTATGACATTTATTAATATAAATATTCAAATGGTTATTTCCTAGTAATATCACATCTCCAAGAATCTAGGGTTTGTGCCTTAAATCCAAAGTTCATTAAAAAGAAAATACCTAGAAGGTTATCTTTTCCTCAAGACAACTATTGAAAAACCTATTACTAGGAACAATATTATCCAAGTGGGCTTCACCTCAACCTTAGGAATATTATCACTAGTGGAAAAATCCATAATCATGGGGGATGTTGCCCTTACAAGTAACCTGATTCATATGGGTAAAATGTCTTTCAATAGTCATCTTCCAGTGGATTTTTCACCCATGTCTCTATTTATCATTATTATCCTCTAGAGTATCATGAGCTTGCTACTACATGTGTTGAATCTTCTTCTCCTTACACTCTTGATCCTTTACAACACTCTCAACCTCATACTTCAAATCCTTTGCTACTTATTCCACCAATGCAAGCTGAGATCCAACTACAACCATAATAGCATAATGCCACTAGAGTAATGAATTTGTAGATGGATGATAACTCAAGTGGTTTTAAGTGTACACCTCATAAATATTCATTCTTTGGGCCAACTAGCCTATCCAAACCTCTACAAGCATCTGTGGCTATGGGTCCTACAACAACTACCTCCTAGATAACATTTGAGCCATCTTCAAACCAGAGTTTCTTAAATATACAAACTATCATATTAACCTATGTAGTTAGAGATTAGATAAAAGTAGAAAACCTTCCTAAAACAAGAATTAGTCTATGAAGTCCCTTAATCTATTTGTAAATAGAAGAAAATGTGCTTCATAAGGCTCTACTAGACTTAGGTTCTAGAAGTAACTTGATTTCCAAAGAGATGTATAAAGCCTTGAACCTGCCATCTTTCAAAAACTGAAATATTTAGTTAGATCTTGCAAACTAATCCATCACTATTCTCTTGGGAGAATACATTGTAATCTCTATTAGTGGTTGGTTGTACCTTACTAATTTCTTGATGATTTAAGTGGACAATTTCAAAGGGGAATTTTCCATCATCATGGAAAGAGCTTTTCTAAGCATTATTAATGCTGAGCTTGGAATCAGAAACTTATTCTTGGAAATCTCCATGAAAAATAAGTATAGAATAATAGAGAAGAAGAGAGCTCCATGCATCACATACAATGACATAAGATATAACTACATGTAGAAGATATGTGCAGTCAAACATAGATTTATCATAGCATGTAGGTCGTGTGTCAAATCAGAAAGTATGCAAAGGTGCCTATACATAATAATCACTAAAAAAGATGATGCTAAGTGGTTGATTTTAAATGAAAGCTATAGTTTAATCATTTTCATGAAACCATAGGAAACCCTCACACGTGCATATATGAATAGATTGGATGAGATGAACTAGCTTAGATGAAAACTCTCCAATGTAGAAAATTGATAAGAAGAAGACATGCACTGGGGAGAGTTGGAAATTCTAGAAGTATCTGAACTAGAGCCTCTAGAATTGAAAAAATTATCAAATTCACTTAAAGATATGTTCTTGAAGAATGGAAAATTGGTAATTATAAATGCTAAGCTCACAAAGGAATAAAAAAAATACTAATGGTAGTGAACAAATGGCCAACAATATTTGCTTGGTTGTATGAAGAAATTATAGAAATTGATTTAGGCATATGCCAACATTGAATCTATATAGATCTTGCATTTAAGCCCAAAAGATAGCCATAGTGGAGGTTGAATCCCAACCTAAAAGAAGTGATCAAAAAGGAGGTGAAAAAGCTCCTTAATATTGAGTTCATCTATCCTATTGTAGATAATGAGCAGGTAAGTCCACTTGTCATCATACCAAAGAAAGAGTATTAATGGAGGATCTACATTAATTTTTGACTATCGAACAGGACAACCTTTAAGGATCATTTTTCATTGTCATTTGTGAACCAAGTGTTGGATACTATTGTAGGACATAAGTATTATAACTTTCTAGATGGGTATGGTGGCTATAATCATATCCAAATAGCCCTAGAAGAGTAGGCCAAAATCACATTCACAAGTCCCTAGGAGACAATTTTTATAAAAAATATCATTTGGCCTTTTTAATGCACTTGCAACCTTTCAATAACTTGTCTTCAGTATCTTCCAATAATAAATTGGCAATGGTATAGAAGTGTAAGCTATGGTTATGGTTGTTTGGCTATAGCTATGACTTTCGATGTAAGATGGAAATCATCTAGCAATGCTTTCATCTTCTTCTCCTTACTCCGAGGATCATACACGATCCATGTACTATCACCAATCTAGGTCATTACAGGAACATCCCATAGAAAGGGCATTGTAGGGAACAACTCCTTCACATTGACAAACCAAGCTACAAATTGTTTTTGTTCCATACCAAATTCCTTGATAATGTTCTACAATTCCTAGTAGTTATTCAATCTGCAAGCCAGGTTCTCAACTATTGACTATTGATCAATGAAGCGCTATCTAAGATCATCAAGTTCATCATTTTCCATTTCTAGCTTCTACTTGGTCTCATTATGATGCTTGAACTCTACCTTGTACAATGGATATGATTTGGCCAGCTGCTTCTCCAAATCTAATCGTGGCCTTCCAATAGTTAGCATTACCATGCTTAAGTCTCAAAGGTTGGCGAGCTTCATGTATTCTTTCATTTTCTTGATCTAAAGCTCCTTAAGATGGACTTCTACCTTGCTGTATGTGTTCAACCCATCAAATATGGATTTCCACTTGGGACCTCCTTGTTGGAGTTGTTGAAGAACCTCATTCAACTTTGCCTTCGCTAGTTTGATCTCTTTTTTATTGATTTCTGTAATGGTTCTTGATCCTTTTGAATTTGAGGGCCTTATTCTTCCAAGTGACAATCACAATTATAAATTTCTAGAGAAAGGCATGGACCTCCTCCATTGAGAGATTACAATTTTCAGCTGCTAACCTCCTCAAATCCAACATCACCTTGGCAAGCTACCCCTATTGTTCTCTCATGTATTAAACCATTCATTCTTTCTAGTGCTCCATAGTGTGTAGGTGATGATTATCCTTGGTTAAAATTATATTCTCCTAGCAAGCCTTCAACAAGTCCTTCTAAATGTTGTAGATGGTGGCATTTGCTAAGGATTGGCTAAAGATTTCTAATTCCTTGACATACTCAGCCTATTGAAGTTTGGAATAAAGCTGCTACAAAGCTTCATCCGTGGTTATAGCTTGGCTTATCATGGAATTAGAGAGGTGGGCTTTCAACTCTATAGATTTAGTAGCCAAGATATGGTTTTGCTTTGTGGATACCTCAAGCTAAGCATTGGCAATGAGGTACTTGCCCTTTGCCTCCAATAGCACTAACTAGGTAGCATTGATCTCATTTGAAAGGTCAAAGACCTCTAGAATCAATGTTGTTCCAACAACTCCTCATGTTAGGCTATGCTAAATCTTCCACTTGGCACTCTTGTAGATGTTCACACATCTCTAAGTGTAGCATTATCCAACATAAACACCATAGGAACATTAAGGACTTCATCCACTCTATTAACCACTACCTTGGCCACTGTTTCCTATTCTTAGTATTACATCACTAGAACAGTTTCTCCATTGCCTTCCTCTAAACACATTGAGAAGGTACTGGCATTTCTAGAGATTTTTAGAAATTTCTGATGTCCTAGGATGGACACCTTTACCTCTTAAGCATTAAGATTCAAGCGCATGGATGCCTCCATTCTTTAGGTAAATAAATTTGGCATTGTGTCCTCCAACCAACTTATAGTACAAGTTACCTCACTTAAATAACTAAGGGCTGGTTGGTAGATAGATGAATCACCACTGAGACTTGCTTGCTAGTACTGCAAGAGTTGCTCACAGAGCTTCTACATGCACTCCATGGAAAAATGAGCCTTCCAAGTTGTTTCATGAGTGGGTGGTGGTGGTGGCTACTCCCCTTACTTGGTCATGGTAGAGACCTTGTCTTTCATCATTTCCACCCAAGAGGTAGCAAGAGCATATTTGAGTGTATAATTAAAATAGCAATCTATTCTTCTCCTCTTGCATAATTTTTGGATGAGACATAAAAAGGGGGGTTCCTTCTTCCCATGCTTGTTTCCCTTGAACTACTTCTCTATCTCAAGATAGATCAGCTATGGAAGATTGACAAGGAATTTCCTACTCAAAGCAACGTAAGCATAGGCACAAAAGGTTGTCACCTTGCTTAGCCTTACCATTAGATTGAGGTGGTAGGTCACTATCTTGAAATAGGCATGTTCTACCTTTGTGAGTGCACCATACTCCTTGTGGTCCACTCCATAGAACTAGTGGATCTACTCCTTTTTTACCTTTGGGTCTACCTATGTCAAGATCTCTACCAAATTGGTCCTAGTTTTAGGCAATCTAAGGGCCTGAGAGATGGCCTCCACTGAGTAAGACACACTAATGTCCTTGACCTTCACAGTGCAATTTAGCTTCCTATTATTTCAGAAGAGATATGTCTCTTTCATGTACCACTCCCCATTGGAAGTGAGCATGGGCCACATGGGAGAGCTCTGTAGTTGCATTTTAACATCTTCTAGGGCAAAGTCTAAGAAGGTATCAGAATTCAATTCATGAAGAACTAAAAGTGGGACATTCCTAGACTGAATTTGCCTAAGGCAAGCATCTGCCAATGTGACCTCAAGGCTTGGCCTTGATCCTGGTGCCTCATCTTGGTGGGATTACTCTATTTCATCTTGGGAAATCTGATGGACATATTCCACTTTGAGTTCCTCTTGATGAGGTCCCATTGCATGAGTCTTAGCTACCTACTCCTAGGGTTGTTTTTGTTAACACCTTCCAGTTTTGGTCTGCTTGTTCCTTGGTTGGGATGGTCCTCCTTCCTATGGGTGCTTAGGTCTTGGTGTCATCTGTAATCACAACATGATCAAGGATTTCCATTTGGTATATAACTTTATAATACTTGAGTACCTTATCTCTTTGAATTAGTTACACTTGGGCTAAGTTATGATCAGGTAGGTTTGATTGTTTTAATATTATTTTATTATTGTTTCATTTTAATATCTACCAAAGTTTGTTGGAAAGGCTTAACCCTCTTAAATTAGTTATTTTAATATTATTTTATTAGTTAAACCTTGTGGGAGTTAGAAAAAACTTCAAGAATTTTTCATTAAAGACCTAAGGCTTGTTGCCTCCATGATGTAAAGCTCACCTCTAGTAGTTATAGGAACAAAAAACAAGGTTAATCAAACAAGAAATTGGAAATATATGGGCTTTGGAAGGTTTTGGGCTCTAAAAATTGCAAAAAATTCTTTTCTATTTAAGAGAAAATGAAAAAAATTTGCTAAGTGTTGGGCATTATTTATAGAAATTTTTCCCTATGTTAATGGAATCCTGTCAATGAGATCATGTTGATGCATCCAACTATGTCAATGGGATCCTATCAATGTGGCCAAAAAATAGACTTTTTAACTTTCAAAAAAAAGGGATAAACAAGGATTTTTTACATAAAATTAGAGTCCAAAGGAAGTCCAAGTAGCCTATAACACAATGAAATGCATGAAGAGGGCTAGATATTTCATAAAAAAGGAGATTTAATTGGGAGAATGATTAGAGAAATGCCATGAAGGAGTGCACAATTGGACATAACCAAAGTTGAGCACAAAAGATTTGAATACAAAAATGCCTAAAGGATGAGGAACTAAGGGGTGTGCAAGTGGGTCCTACCCATAGAAAGCTCATGCCCTTAATGCCCTTTCATGCCTTCAAACTAAAGAGTCCATGAGCCCCATGGGTGATTCATGGTCATGGTTAGTTAAGGACAAAATCACCAAAGAAACTATTGAAGAACTTTGATGCATCAAACTCAAACATTAAACAAAACATGAAAAGAGGTAGTGAGGTGAGATATGGAAAGCATAGATGGATGAGGTGAAGAGTGAAATGGAGTCCCATATCATCATCACATGAAGTCCCTTGTGGATTTTTTGTGGTTAACATGACTTGATAACACCCATCCTTATTCTGAATAAAAAACCAACCACTTTTAGTGACTTTGCTTCAATACTCTAAGACTAGTCCACTCCCTCAAGGCACAAGAGCATCCCCATGGATCAATCACCATTCCTAGAAGAGAAGAGAAGAGAAGCAAGAAGTGAGATGAGCCTTACTTAAAGGGAATCTTCAGGCATGGGTAACATGTTATTGTAGTCTCATAACCAATTGTTGTAGCCCATTATTTCATCTATAGGTTGTGCTTTGAATTCCCATTATTATTATTATTATTTTGAGTTTTTGGATGGGAACCACATCATGCAAAGACTTAACTTCTTGTTATTTCTCAACGATGGAATGGTGAGAAATCCATGAAAACACTCGTGCACCCAAGAGGGTAGGTAAGTACAAAGAGCATCAAATCCCTTTAAATTCACACCCTTTTCTATCCATTTGATCCTTCCTAAGTTTGGAAACTACCAAGATCACAAGTTCTTTTAAAAGTTTTATTTAATAAGGGACCACATATTTCCAAAACAAGGAAACACCATAGAGTTTCGTGGATGGATGGATGATGTGTGATCATTGCCTATTATCATGAAAAAGAAATCATGTATTAGATATCAACACCAAAATTCAAAGATGGAATCCATACATTAAGAATCAAATAACATTATAGTACAAACCACCATCAATTAATAACTGCAATTTTACATAGTCCTAGCAACAATAAAGAAGAAAAACAAAACATAAGAAAAGCATAAAAGAAATCCAACCCAATTAAAGTAAAATATAAAAGAAGTTGTAAAATATTTAAGAAAGGGAAATTGTGCTAAAATGATGTAAAACAAAAAATGAAAAAACCAGCGAGCCACATATTTGATCAGCATGGATGGCCACCTCTCCAATGACTGAGTTGGAAGGAAGAAGTCCAAAAAATTTAGTGTTCATGTCCATCCATTGAGGTGTTTTGATCACTGGCTCTTTTGGGTTCATGGAAGGGCTTTATTTGTTACATGTTGACTAGTAACTTTATATTTAGACTTTTAGGTTTGTATATTAACATGACCCAAAAGGAAAAGGTTTTATAGATAATATATGACCCCTTCCATATCTTTTGAAGCTTTGTTCTTTATGGCACATGTGTGGGATTCCAATATAGGATCCTATCTCTTGGTTTAAATTTTACTTTCTTGATTCCAAGATCATGTCATGGCTTGTTAAATTCCTTGTGCACTTCATTAGATGACAGGGCTACCAATTGATTCTCATCTAGCAAATTAAGATTCATTAGTATTTTTTTTTTTGTGCTAGACTTAGGTCAAGGTCAAGCCATAGGCTATTGATAGTGTACAAAGTTTTGTTTGGATTGGAAGTGTTGGTAATTTCCCATACACAAGCTCATAGGAAGAGTAGCTAATAAGAAGTTTCCAAGTGGAGCGATAGGCCCAAAGGGCATCGTTGAGCTTTCTACTATACTCCCTCCTATATTTCCTAATGGTTTGGGTTAGTATTTTTGTTATTTTCCTATTTGTAACCTATGATTGACCATTGGCTTGGGGTGGTAAGATGTTGTTAATTTATGTTCAACCCCCAAGCATTACATGAGCTTCCGAAAGGTAGTTCTTGTAAAATGAGTTCTATTATCAAAAATAATTGCATGTGGCACCCCAAACCTATTTACAACATATTGTTGTACAAACTAAGTAGCTATGGAAGATGTGCAATCAATGACAACTGCAACTTCTACCCATTTCATACAATAGTCACCAACGACTATGATGTATGCCTTTTCATTTGACATGGGAGTAATAGGATCCATAGAGTCAATGCAAAGGGATCCAGTGGTTGGATCCATTGTTGAGGTCCCTCCATACTAGCAATCATTCCACCATCACAATGATAGCATTCACAGGAGCAAACAAAGTGGTGAGAATCCCTAAAAACTATTGGCCAATAATATCCTACCATGAGGATCTTAATGTTCATGGACCTCCCAGCATAATGGCCCCCACAAGGACGTCCATGAGCATCTTGGAGCATGTGTAGTTGATTAGCATCAAGTACATACCATTGAACCATGTCATCAACACACACCTTGTAAAGGTATTTATTGATTTCCATGAAGTGTTTGACCTTATGAAGAAACTGTTATTTCTTCTTATTGCCCCACTCTTCAAGCATCTCCTAAGTGAGAAGATAGGTGAGAATGCCATTGTACTAGTTAGGTTCAATGGGAACTTATTTAGTTATAGCCTCAACAAAGTAGAGTTTATCAGGAAACTAATCTGAAAGTGGGCTCTCCTCCTCTTTGTTGTCCCATCTCGACCAAGACAAGTGATCAACAATGACATTCTCGATTTCCTTTTAATCTACCATCATGAGATCAAATTCCCATAAGATCACCAACCACTATATAAGATGGGAACTCACCATTGACTTATTCATTAGGAACTAGATTACACTGTGCTTTATGTGCACAAACACCTTGTACCCAAGTACATAGTGCCTAAATTTTTCCAAGGTAAATGCCACTACCATCAATTCTTTCTCCATTGTGGTGTAGTTTAGCTATGCATCTATAATGCTTCTACTTGCATAGTGAATTTAGTAAGGATGTTTCTAATTGTCCAACTATGGAGCATAACTCCCAAGGCATAATTGGATGCATCTTTCATGATGTGGAAGGGCCTAAACCAATTATGTGCTTATAGAATTGGAGTTTCTATGAGCTTCTGCTTGAGTTACTGGAATTCACAATCGCATTCCATAGTCCAAACAAACAAAGCATTCTTCTTTGTCAACTCCACCAATGATCTGGTAATCTTAGACAAATTCTTAATGAATTGTCAGTAGAAGCTAGTGTGAGTAAGGAATAACCTCATATCTTTAACTATTTCTAGCTGTCTAGTAATTCCTTGCATGACCCTTATTTTTTCAAGGTCCACCTTGATTCCTTTCTTGAATTCTATGCCCCAACACAATGCCTTCATGGACCATCAAGTGGATTTTCTACCAATTGATCTTAAGGTTTATCTCTATGCACCTTTTTAGCACTTTCTCAAGATGATCCAAGGCTTTCTCAAATGTAGCCCCATAGGTGAAAAAGTTATTCATGAAGACTTCCACCCTGCTACAAATCTACTATTGGAAAATGCTCAGGATAAGGCATTGGAATGTGGCAGGGACATTGCATAAGCTAAATGGCATCTTTCTATATGTGAAAGTCCCCTAAGGACTCATGAATGTTGTTTTGGCTTGATCTGCTAGGGAAATCTAAATTTGGTTATAACCACTATAACCATTCAAAAAGCTGTAGTATTAATGCCTAGAAATGGTATCCAACACTAGGTCCATAAATGGCAATAGAAAATAATCATTGTATGTTGCCATGTTCAACAGCCTGAGATCGATGCAGATCCTCCATTTACCATCTTTCTTTGGCATTATCACAAGTGGACTAACCTAGTTTCTATGTACAATGGGATAGATGAACCCCAACTTGAGGAGTTTTTCAATCTCCTCTTTCATGATATGCTTCAATTTAAAGTTCAACCACCGCTGCAGCTGCCTCTTTGGTTTAATGGAAGGATATCTGTAGATGTGGTGTTGGCATATTCTAGGATTAATTCCAATGAGTTTAGGATATGATCAAACAAAGGCTGTTAGCCATTTGTTGACCACCTCCAATACCTTCTTTTTCTATGTAGAAGTAAGGTTGGCATTGATAATAATTGGGTTGTCATTTTTCAAGAAAACATATTTCATTTCAACCGGTAGAGTTCTTAACTTAAGGGGCTCATGTCTAAAACTTTTAGGGATTTCTAACTCTCCCCAATTAGTTTCATCTGGTTCATTAGAGAGTTGGCTATGGATTTTCTCCATCTCATCCATGCCTTCGATGTAGGCACTTGTAAGGCTCTTAGTTTGTTCCATGCATAGGGTTGAGCTACTTTCCAGTTTAACAATCATCCACTGGGTGTCCTTCTATTTTTTGGTTATTGCGTAAAGGCACCTTTGGATCTCTATGACATTTGTACACTGCCTACATGTTGTGATTGTTGTGCTTTTCACATATCATAATTTCTGCATGTAGTGGCATCCTATATCACTATACGTAATGCATGGAATGCAATTCCTCTCGATCTTTCCAAAATCATTTTCCTTGAAAATTTTCAAGAAGAGGTCTCTAATTCCCAGCCATGCATCTATTGTACTTAGCCAAGCCCTTCCCATGATGATTGGGAAGTTCCCCTTGTAGTTGTCAACTCTAATCATTAGGAAATTAGCAGGATATGACCATCCATAAATAGTAGTCATAATGTCCTTTACCAATCCAAAGGGAATAGTGATGGATTGATCTACCAACTCAAGATGAATGTTGTTCTTCTTAAGAGGAGGTAGGTTCCAAGCTTTATACATTTCATGGGAAATCAAATTCACACCAGAACTTGAGTCTAGAAGATTCATGCATGGCTTATTCCCAACAATTTGCAAGTAGATTAGAGAACTCCCAAGGTCATATCTTTTCCTAGGAAGGTTCCTAGCCTATAATTAATTGGTGATTACTTGGATCAACATTACAGTGTGGGCCTTAGGAGGTGTTTGATTTGAAGGGATCTCGAATGGGGTTGCAAAGGATGAGGGAAAAGCAAGGTCATTAGCTACAAGTGTCTGTGAGGGCTTAGAAGGATTTCTGGTTCAAAAAAATGTATTTTTTGTGCCTTATTTTCTAAACCACTTGGCTAGAAAGCTAACTGTAAGTTAACAACCCTTGTGGCATTTCTTTACTGTGGTTGGATTAGAATTTCACCCTGCATAGATGGAGCTGATGGCAATTAAGTTAAGGGTAAAGGTACAAGTGCAAAAATATGAGGAGAATAATAAGTAAATGGAGATTCTCCTCTTGGAGATTAAGCTCTGTAATACCCAGTAGGGTAGTAGTGGTATTGGAAAGAGGCATGATTGGAAGCATCACGTAGAGAAATCAATTGCTAAAAATAGTACCCATATGGATCTGGTTACTGGTAAGGGTACTACTACCTTGGTGGTGGCATCCCCCATGACTGTGAGTGCTACCATTACTAGTACTACTCATGGTTGGGGTGGAGCTCCACTTGGATATTAGGCTTGTTGTTGGTAGACTACCTGTAGTTGCCTTGAGGGTAAGGTAACCTCCTGGGTTCTTTCCTTCTTACCAATCTAATATTTAACATGTACACTAGACTCCTACAAGTGTGACACAATAGGGCAACATCCCTTAGGATGTTTACATTTGTAGATGTCACACCTACCATCATCATCTATTTCAGATTGTGCAACCTCTTTAATAGCAGTCACTTTGCCCATATCCCTTTGATGAACACATTCAACTTCCTTCATTCTCCTTCAATCATGACCACTACCTTGTTCTATGGACTCTTCAACAATTCTAAGGGTAGTTTGGAACTTCTCATCCAAAGAATCCCACATTTTATCTACCTTAGCCAATATTTCCAAAATAGATTTTTGTATTGACAAGGTCCTACATTGCACCACTTCATCAAGTGATGCCTTCTCCTAGATGTCACAAAATCAAACCTTCTTTTTTCGGATGGAAGGATCCTTATTGTACCCCTTTGCACCTTTCCTTTTTTTCAACTTGTCTCCTTCTTTGGCCACTTGCTCGATCAACCTTTGGATTTGATGAGCTTTTAGTTTTGAAAGTCCTCCTTGGGCATAAATCCCAAGATTTCTCCTTGTTTCTATTCTAAACCCATCTATGATATGGCGAAGCTACTCCCTTTGAGAAAATCCATGACTTGGGCTTCTATGCAACAAAGAGTAATATCTACCAATGTCCACATCCAAGGATTCATGTGTTCCTTATCTCCACCCTTAAATCTATTTCCTTAGATTAGACACTCAAGAGTATGTTTGATACTTGTCATTGAAGAGTTCAAGTATCTTACTCCATCATCTAATTGATTTCAGTTTTAAGGACCAATACCAACTTTCAACCTCCTTAATGAGTATCCTAGGGAAAATTTTCAATTTTTGCCATATATTTTCAACATTCTATAAGGCACAAACATCATGAAAGGCTTGGAGATGATTTTGTGGATCAAAATTGCATCCCCCTTTAAACATGGGAATATTGTTCATGTCCAATCATTTGATTCTACTATCTTTCACATATCTTATTGGAATTCTCATGACCTCTACAATGTTTAACATATTTCTCAATGCAAGCAAAGGCTCATCATAGTCATAACCCCTGTGATAACCATGATGCCTATGATGTCCCCTACTGTCCCTTTGTTCATGATGATGGACCTCCCTTGATTGCCCACACCCTTGATCTATACTGGTCTAGCAGGCCCTACAATCATCTTTGTCTTGTCAATCACTTGCATCATGATCTCATTCTTTGCGACTTTGGTTGAAGCTAGAGGAGGAAGAACATGATAACATTGAAGGCAAAGAGGAAGGAGGACTAGCACCAGAATGGTGTTTACTACTCCCTCTTCATTGGTCATGGCCATAATCACCATGTTTATGTTGATCGTGGTGCTTTTCCATTCTCCTGCCTTGACTCCCTTCTTTGGAACCCCCATGGTCATGGGATTCATTCTTCCCTAAACCAAGGTTGTTTATAGTTGACTACAAATTCTAGTTAAGGGTCCCCTCATCAAAGAAAAGGGGAGGAGAGTCAGTGTTGTGAGAACCCCCTAAGAAGGGATCCTCTCCTTCCTTTTGGTTAAGTAGGAACAAGAGTTTTGTGAACCATTTTCCCTTTGATGACTCATAGCAAACCTCCTACTACCAATCTTTCTTCTATTGTGTCTTAGTGGGATGATAATCCCAATAGTCATGGTCCTACATAATGTAATCTACATTGAGGCCTACAATGTCCAATATAATGAGAGTGTGAAGCAGCATCATAGGAACTAATTGATTAGGTGGCAACACAATGTTATCCTCCATGTCCCTCCACCAAAACTATTCATCCTAGTGCAAGATGAAGGTAAAGTATAGAACATACTCATCTAGATGAGTATAGAGCACTCTACATTGCTACGGCACATGTGGTTTTGACCCTTCACACCTTTGGTGATTGGAACCACCTTCATATGGTGACAAAGAATCTCCCCTATGAGAAGAAGCCATATTAGATCGAAAGAAAAATAGTGTACTCTTGTTGTTATTATTATTTCTTTAATGATATTGATTTTTGGGTTCATTATAATGTCATTATATAATTTTACTAACTCCTAGCTAGTGCATGTAGCTAACTAAAGTCCCCAGCAATGGCATCAATGATGAGCAACCAGTAATCCCTACACCCAATCATATAAATCACTAGCATTCTATAAGTGATTCGATCAAATTCCATAGAATTTAGCTCTCTAAGTACACTGAGACTAAGTAGTAAATCTAATGTATGTGATCATTGTCTTCTCATTTTCACTTATGAAGTGTAAAGTTATGATTAAGTGTAACTACGGCAGATGAATATTATCATTTTTTGTTTTTCACTAATTCACCTAAGTGCTAAAGATAAAGTAATGAAATGTTTAATTAACCTAATAAATAACTAATACTTAACTAATGTACTTCCACTTTCCATACACATCCTGAACACGTTGCAATGCTACTAGGTTATCAAGCATTAGGTGCTACTAGGTTTACCAAGCATTAATGTATGCTTGAAGTGGTTGTACTTATGTGTGTTATTTATCTAAAATTAAGTAATTAATCAAATTCATTAAAGTAAATATCATGAATAATAAATTCATGAATTAAACATTAAGCTAAATCCAAGTGCTACAAGGTTTATGAAGAAAGCTCATCTTTATTTCCGTTCACACTGAGGTACTCAAGTACATCAATGCTCTGTACACTTCTCACTCCTACTATAGGCACTTAGAAAATATTCTATCTCTGAGAAGATAAAAATGTAAGATTTCCACTAGCAACTAATGTTTGGATGTTATAAATGTAGTGGATGCATGCATGTTTATAAGCAAAAACAAACACTACGTTGATGCATATGCGTCAACATGGCAAACCATGCATTGACGCAATCGCAGTGACAGGAGCCTATCGACAGGATCTTGTCAACACAGGAAAATTTTGTTGACTCATCAAGAAGGAAAACCTATAAATAACCAATATTTAAATAGTATTCAATCCTATGAAGGGGAATTTAGATGCATACCCTTCCCATATAGAGACTCAAATACTAGGTAAATGAGCTGTAAAACAAAACCTAGGTTAGTGATCCCTAGTTTGTAATCTTTCACATTCTCAAAGTTAATGTTCTAAAAAGGGTAGTAATCTCATAAATAGTAGAAGATAAACCATTATATAGAGTGGTTAAAGAATCAATTTATAAAATAACAATGAAATGAGAATTATACCTAATTTAATAAGCATTAAGACACATCAAGCAAAAATCAACCATCATGAAGAATCATAACTATGTTTCAACAAGGGATATGATATTCGTGAAGGAGAATGATTCAAGATAGAACTCATGAATATGTATGAAAATAACATACAATATGCTTACAAGGACTTTAGGTAATAAAAGGCAACATCCTACATGTCTATCTTAGGCCTTTTACTAGCACATGTACTAATACCTAAGTATCCTTACAAAATTATAAAGCTTGAATGTTGATTTTCTTTTTCTATAAGAGGTCCTACCATGGGAATTTATGTACCAATTCTAACCTAATTAAAGAAAGTTATGATATTAAAACATAGTAAAAAGGTTCTTATAATGTTTCCTCTTTTGAACCATATAGACTAGCCTACTATAAGAACCACAACATAAATGGTTATGTAATATTCTACAAAAAAATTCATGTTCAAGTTAGTAAAAAGGTTTGAATGCAATTTAGAAGACATGATTTTCAAAATTCCAAATCTCCAAATCATGGGTAGGAAAGAACAATCAAGGTTTCAAAGTTATGTTTTCATAGTATTGGTATTAAGGATG
This sequence comes from Gnetum montanum, assembly GCA_015680685.1. Lineage (NCBI taxonomy): Eukaryota > Viridiplantae > Streptophyta > Gnetopsida > Gnetales > Gnetaceae > Gnetum > Gnetum montanum. The sequence continues at coordinate 170,046 of MNCI01003374.1, read as the reverse complement.
TTGTCGTTAAGAAAGTGTGTATGTGTAGTCAATACATATTTGATCACTAATCTAACATGTTTAGATGTTATAATTTATCAAGTATCTTATAGAGCCAATTAGATTAAGAAAAGCTAAAGAATAAGCTATTTTTATCTTATACTAATTCTAACCTAGTACCATTCATCCTTGAAATATGGATGTTCATCAATTCTTGAAATATGGATGTATGAAAAATCCTTTTGATCAGGAGTTAGATTTGAACATGATGTTTTCGTCAATTAATCCTACCATTCCATTAGCTCATGTATATTACACCTACTTTGACTCATCAATAGATAAGTTGAATTTTTGAATTTAGAAATAGGTGATGCTCATGAATGGTATTCATCAAAACTTTAGTTCACAAATTATGTTAAAATGACTACCAAAGATGGATTAACATCTTTATTTATTGATAACTTGGATTATATTTGGTAGGATACTTGATTCTTTCAAGTTACCAAGCTACTACAGTAAATTTCTAAAGAATTTCAGAAGCAAGGTGTGAGCAGTCAAGGTACCCCTACATCCAACCATACAAATCACGAAGTGTTCATGTGCAATCCGATCAAATTCGGCAAACTCTATGTCTTTTGGTACACTATTCTTCTAGGAAGTGAACTTTTCCCTAATAGTCATTCATTGTCTTCTCAATTACACTTTTGATGCACATGGTATGATTAAGTGTAATTGAGGCATATGATTTTTATTATTTTATGTTTTATGTTCCTAGTACTTAAAATAGAGAAATGAAGTAATTTAATAACTAAATTAATTTAACTAATTAACTAATCTCTAACTAGTTCTAACATAAGCATCTGGTCTAACTTTCTATACACATCTTGAACCCACATATCCACTACTAAGGTTACCAAGCGTTATGCTACCAGGCGAACTAAGTAATAACTCTACTAGGATTACCAAGCGAACACATGTTTACACTCGAAGTGGTCATACTTATGTGTTTAATCTATTTGGCTTAATTAATTAACTAATCATTTGAAATCTAATTTATCTTAATTAATTGCATGATTAATGAAAACAATAAATGCACAAATGAATCATTAATCTATTCCAGGTGTTGCAAGGTTTGATCAAAAGGCTCATCTTTATTGGTATTCACACTAGTGTGTTCAGGTACAATAGTGCTTGAATAAAGACCTATACACTTTCTTACTCCTGCTGTGGGCACTTAGAGAAATATTCTAACTTTCAAATGACAAAACTACAAGAGCTTTGCTACAACTATCACCAAGTATCCCATAAACATGGCTAATGAGCATGTATTTATAGACTCTATTCAAGAGCTACATTGACGGGGCCCCATAGATGTAGCAAATGCTACGTCAATGTGGCCCCATCAATGAGGCAACATCATGTAGATGGGGTTATGTCGATGGGGCCCCATCAACATGACATAATGAAAATTCATCATACCCCCATGACTAAATGAAAACTCATCCTCGAGTTCCTTTACAAAATTGTACAAAATTGGAAAGCTATGCAATTATTGACTAACTCTTAACATACTTAACTAACTTGACAAAACTAATGCCCAAGTGTACAAATCAACAAGATTACAAAAAATTATGGTGTTCATGACACAAAATTGAACACCATGACATGACTACTCAAAACTAGATAGCACATCCTCTAATGGCATGAAGGCAGTTGTGAAGGTTAGATAGTCCTAGGTGGTGGAGGTTCTTAAGGTTTTGAAGGACCTTCGTTGGCTATGGGTATGTGTGGTGGTTGAGGCAGTTGTGGCTATTCTACTATGGCTACAACCTCTAGTGGAAGGAAAAAGGTATCTAGTAATGCCTTCATCTTCTCCTTCTTACTTTAAGGATCATTCATAGTCCACACAGCATCACCAATGTGGGCTAGAATGGGTATATCTCACAAATAGGGCATTACTAATAATAACTTCTTAATGTTGACAAACCAAGCAGTGAATTGTTTACATTCAACATTGCATGCCCTGCCTATGTTTTATAACTCCTGGTAGTCATTCATCCTTTTGGCTAAGTTCTCAACAATAGATCTCTAATCAATGTGTTTACCCTTGAGAACCTCAAGTTCTACATTTACCACTGCAAGCTTTTGCTTGGTGTCCTTATGATGCTTGAACTCAGCCTCGTACAACAAGTACAAGCTGGCCACTTGCTTCTCCAATTTTAACTGTAGCTTTTTGGCAGTCAACATAGCCAAATTTGCATATCAGAGATTAGCAAGTTCCATATATTTTTTCATCTCCTCAATCTACAACTCCTTCATGTGTATTTCTACCTTATTGTAAGCATATATCCCATCAACAATAGGTTGTCAAACTTCTCTTCCTTGCTAGAGTTGCTGGAAGGTTTTATTTACTTTTGCCTTCGCCAACTAGATGTGCTTTTCATTAACTTCTTTCTATAGACCGACCTGATCTTTGTAATGATCTTTGACTCTCTCATATTTGAGAGCCTCTGATTTCCAAGTGACTACCTCTATTGCAGTCTTGTAGCGAAGGGTATGAATCTCCTCCATGAAGAGGTTTCTATTTTCAACTACCAATCTCCTTAGCTCTATGTTCACTCTAGCTCATTGCTCTTGTTTATGGATAAAGTCGATCAATTTTTGTTTATGCTCATCAACATTTCATAGGTGATGGTTTTCTACAATCAGTTGCACATTCTCCTAGTAGGTCAAATCCAAGGCCTTATGAATTTTGTGCCATTCAAGAGCTTCATCTTTTGTCAATGATGGTTGAGAAATGTAGGGTCGGTAATTTGGATTCTTGATTTAGTAACTTTAACAACTAAGTGTTCATTCAAATACTTGGTTGTTTCAAGTTTCTCTTCCAAGATGATGTTTTTCCCCTTACCTCTAGCAACTTCAACTAGGTTGCAGCAATACTATTCAGAAGATCAAAGACATCTGGAAGTAGTCGCCCAGTTCCCACCATCCAATCCAACAATTCTTCATGTTAGGTTGTGCTTACTTTGCTACTTATGATTCTTGCAAATGTATACACATCTTTGAGTGCAATGATGTCTAGTACAAACACCATAAGTGCATTGAGTTTTTTGACAATTCTATCAACAACCACCTCTATTGTTGTCTCCTGCCCTTGGTGCAACATCATCAATACTATTGGTTCCTTGCCTTCCTCTAAGTGCATCGAGAAGGTCATGGCATTCCTAGAGATTTTTGGGAGTGGTTGTTATTTTGCAAAAGATATCATAACCTCTCTAGCATTAGGACTCAACCTTGCAAACAACTACATTCGTTGGGCCAAGAAAATAGATCCACCTTCCCCCATCAGGCTAACTATTTGGGCCACCTCATTTAGGTGACTCATCGTTAGTTGGTACATAGATGGATCCCCACCACTCATGCCTACTTGTCACTCTTGTTCGCTGAAGAGCCATTTTTAATATTTGTGCAACCATTAGGCTATTTCAATGATGTTTGACATAGTTTTTTAAGTGGCATGTGGAGGTTGTGGCTGCTACTCCTCTTCTTGAATGGTCATTATAGGCATTTTTCCTTTCATCATCTCCATCTAATTAGCAATTGGATCATGCCTGATAGCATCATTTATATAACGAAATATCCCTCCACTTTGATAGAGTTATGTAATGAGGCATGGAAAGGGGAGTGTCTTTCTTCCACATTCATTTTCTTTAAATCACTTCTCCATCTCTAAATAGATCAGTGTAGGCTTTAAGTAGAAGGCCACAATCTTGTAGTAGATCCTTTCTACTAGTGTAAGAATGCAAAACTCCTTGAGGTTGATACCATAGCACTATCGCATCCATTCCTATTTGATGCTAGGGTCTACCAACATTGGAGTCTCAACAAGATTCACCCCTATATCTAGCAACCCAAGCACTTTAGCAATGGCCTACAGTGAGTAGGACACTGAGATGTCCTTGATTTTAACCATTGAACTGGCTTGTTTGTTGTTCCAAAATAAGAATGTCTCTCCCATATACCACTCTCTAGTGGAAGTGATAATTAGCCACATGGGAGAGGTCTTTAGTTAGTCCTGTACTTCTTTAAGTGCTTGCTCTAGGAAGGGGCCAAATTTTAACTCCTAAAGCACTATTTTTTAGACCTCCCTTGATCTGATTTGATATAGGCAAGCTTCTATCAAGGTCACCTCAAGGTTTGATTGTTGAGTTAGTGCCTCATCCTGATGGGAATGTTCTATTACTGCTGGTGGTTCTTGAATTTGATGAATAGATTCCACCCTAGCCTCTTCCTTAAGAGAACCCATGGCATGGGTTGTAAGAAATTCTTCCTAGGCTTGTTCTAGGCACCTTCCCATTCTTGGCCATTTCTCCCTTTGTTGAGATAGTCCTCCTTCCTGCATGTGCTTCTTTTTCAGTGTAATCTACAGTCATGACACATCCATAGATTAGTAATTATAACATGTGACTTTGAATATTTGAGTACCTTATCTCGTTAGTTAGTTACACTTGGCTAAGGTTGGACTATAGAAGATTAATTATTTTATTCTTATTTTATTAATTAATTTTCATTATAAGTGTCACCGGAGCACTTTGGAAGGGTTTAACTTCTGTAATTTGGTGTTCAAATGTTGATTTCTTAGTTAAACCTTTGTGGGAGTTAGAAAAAAGATGAAAATATTTCTATCAAAAATAGCACATTTGTGGCCCCCACAACTAAGAGCTTACCTTTGGTAGCTACAAGGTTGAATAGCAAAGTGATTTGGATAAATGGTTAGGACGTTATGGGCTCTAGAATGTTCTAGGCTCTAAAAATTTGAAAAACTCCCTTGGTGTTTGTGAGCAAATGTAAAAATTTCTAAGGGGTCACACATTTATACTATTCTTTCCACTACATCAATGGGGCCATGTATACAAGGCCTCGTATACATATCAGGTCCATCAATGGGGCCCTATATACGAGGTCCATAAACAAAATCTTCAATTGTGAATATTTAGAAAAATACAATGAATTTTTGAATAAATTTAGAGTCCCTGGAGTTCTAGAAAAGCCAAGAATATGATGAAATCATTAAAGAGGGTCTTTGAAAGCTAAAAAGCTAAAAAAATTAATGGTGCATGTGTGTATATAATAAAATATGTAAAGGAGCACATGGTTTGATGTAGACGATGGATGTATGAAAGATTATATTTGCAATAATGTCTAAGGATAAGGTGCTTAATGAACCCAACCAAGAGATATGTAAGTGGATCCTCCCCATAGTAGACACATACCTTGTTTTCCCTTGTATAACCTCAACCTAAGGAGATCGTCGACCCCATAGGCAATTAATGGTTGATGGAAGTTAAGGACCAAAACCCATAAGAGTTTGACCAAGAATTCAAATACATTAAACAAAGACACTGAATCAAGAACATGGACACTGATAGTGAGGTAAGTTACAAGTAGCATAGATAGATGATGGAGAAGTTGGAATGGAATTCTGAATTGAGGTCATAAGAAGTCCCTTGTGGATTTGTGTTTAAATGACCTAAGAAGATCCATCCTCAGTCCAAACCAAAATCAACCACATTCAGATACTTCACATTGCCACTCTAAGACCAATCCACCCCCTCAAGACACAATAGTGCTCCCACAAAACAACCACCATTCCATACAGAGAAGAAAAGAGAAGCAGGAAGTTAGAGAGGGCCTTAGTTAGAGGCAACCTTCAAGCATGGGTAACATGTCTTCCTAGTCCCATAACAAGTGCTTGTAGCCCATTTATTTGTCTAAGGAATGTGCTTTGAATTCCCATCATATTTTTTTCATTATTATTTTTTTCTTTTTGGATGGGAACCACACCATGCAAAGACTTTATTCAACTTCCTATTAGTGGTCAACATGAAATAGTAAGAAGTCTATAAAAACACTCATGCACTCGAGAAAGTAGAAGAGTGCAAAGAGTATTGAGTCCTTTGGAAGTCACATCTTATGAAAACCTTTAAATCCTTCCCAATTCTGGAAACTACCAAGGTCACAAATTTATTAAAAGTTTATTTAATAAAATGACCTCAAACTTTCAAAATAAGGAAAACCATAGATTTTGTGGATGGGTGGATGTCGTGGATTCACTACCTGTTCCATGAAAAAGAAAACCATGACTTAGCCATTAGTACAAAAATTCAGAAACAAAAACCAAACATTAGCAAACAAAACATTAAGCATAAACCACCATTAGTAACATCTAGAGCAACACTATGTCCTATTGGCACAAAGCACCTTTATTAGCAAAAATTAGAAAATCATACTAAAAATAAAGTAAAATATTTAATAAAGTGTAGAATATTTGACAAAGATTTAAATGTACTAACGATGGTGTAAAAAAAATTAGTGTAAAATAGGAAAAATATTTAAAATGAAAAGGTGTAAAACAAATAAATTACAAAGAAAAAAATGTGTAAAACAAAAAATAAAAAAACTAAGGAGCCACATATATGGTTAGCACAAATGGCCATCTTCCCTACAACTAAGTTCGAAGGAGGAGATCTAAAAAATTAAGCATGGTTGCCCATCCATTAAGGTATTTGTTGCACTCGCTTGCTTTGGCTCATGCAAAGGCCTTATTTGTTGGATGTTGACCAACTACTTTTTGTTTGAACTTTCAAGTTTTTATATGATCATGGCCCCAGAAGGAAAGGTTTCATCAATTATATAAGGCCCTTCCCACAAAGTTTGGAATTTGATCATGTGTGGATTCCAATAGAGAACCATATCTCCCAGTTGAAATTTCACTTTCCGTATTCTAAGATCATGACATTATTTGTTAAATGCCCTGTGCACTTCATTCAAAGACTGGGCTACCAATCAATTTTTATCTAGCACATTGAGGTTGATCAATCTTTCTTTTTGTGCCAGACTTAGGTTAAGATCCAAGTCAGAGGCTATTGAGAGTGTACGATGCTGAAATTGGATTCGAAGCATTAGAAATTTTCCATATACTAACTTGTAAGGAGAGTAGCTAATAGGGAGCTTCCACGTTGAGCAGTAGGCCCAAAGGGCATCATTTCATTTTGTGCTCCAGTCTATCTTATATTTTCTAATAGTTCTTGTTAGAATCTTTGTGATCTCCTTGTTAGTCACTTTTGCTTGATCATTAGCTTAGGGGTGATAGGATGTTGTTAATTTATGTTCAACCCCCAAGCATTGCATGATTTTTCAAAAAGTGACACCCATAAAATGGGTTTTGTTGTTAGAAATCAATGCACATGACACCCCAAATGTATTGACAACATTTTTTTATACAAATCAAGCAATAGTGGATGATGTACAATCGGTGACGGTTGTTGCTTCTGCCATTTGATACATTAGTCAACGACAACGATTATATATGCCTTCCCATTGGACATGGATGTGATGGAACCAATGAAATCTATGCCCACATATCAAAGGGTTCTAATGGTTTAATCCACTATTGAGGACCTTCCATTCATGTAGTTATCTCACCATTTCATTGATAGTGCTCACAGGATCAGACAAATTGGTGGGCATCCCTAAAGATTGTGGACCAATAGTATCCTGCCATCAGGAATTTTATGGTTGTACATCTCCCAGCATAGTGGCCCCCACAAGGACCTTCATGAGTGTTCTGGAGAACACACAATTGATCTGCATTAGGTACACACTAGCGAACTAGGCCATTGGCACACACCTTGTAAATGTGCCTATTGATTTCCATGAAGTGCTTCGCCTAATGAAGAAACTATTGTTTCTTCCTATAGTCCAAATCTTATGGCATCTCTTGAGTGAGAAGATAAGTGAGAATTCCATCATACCATTTTGGTTCTATGGTCATTTGTTCATTTATTACAATAGCAAAGAGAAGCTCATCAGGAAATTGGTCAGAGAGTAGACTCTCCTCCTCTTTGTTATCCCATCATAACCAAGACAAGTGATCAACAAACACATTCTCAGTTTCCTTTTGATCTACCATTGTAAGATCGAATTCTTACAAGATCACCAGCCACCATATAACATGACTCACCATTGGCTTGTTCATGAGGAAGCAAATTACATTGTGATCAATGTGCACAAACACTACCATCAATTCTTTCTCCATGGTAGTGTAATTCAATTGTGCATCTATAATGCTTTGACTTGGACAAGGAATGTAACATGGACATTTATTATCATCCAATTACATAAGCATAGCTCCCAAGGCATAGTTAGATGCATCCATCATAATATGGAATGGTCTAAATCAGTTAAGTGCTCATAGAATTAGAGTCTCTACGAGCTTTTATTTGAGGCTCTAGAATGCATTTTCACATTCCTTAGTCCAGATGAAGGAAACATATTTCTTTGTCAACTCAACCAATAGTTTCACAATCTTAGAGAAATTCTCTATGAATTACCAGTAGTAACCAGTGTGTCCAAGAAATGACCGAACATCTTTCACGGTTTCTAGTTGGTGAGTGATTCCTTGGATGATCCTTATCTTTTCAAGGTCTACCTAGATCCCTTCCTATGAAATTCGATGTTCCAATATAATGTCCTCTTAAACCATGAGATGGCTCTTTTGCCAATTAAGATGCATATTTGTCTCCACACACATTTTTAGTACTTGCTCAAGGTAGTCCAAGGCTTGCTCGAATGTAGCACCATAAGTGGAGAAGTCATCCATGAAGACTTCTACTCTACTACTTATTTGGTGTTGAAGGATACTTAAGACCAGATGTTGAAAAGTGGCATAAGCATTACACAAACCAAAAAACATCTTGTGATATATAAAATTCCCCTAGAAACTTGTGAATTTTGTTTTGGCTTGATCATCTGGTGCTCTCAAGATTTGGTTATAACCACTATAACCATCCAAAAAACTATAATAGCAATGCCCAATTATGGTGTCCAACGCTTGATCAACAAATGACAATAGAAAATTATCTTTGAACGTTGCAATGTTTAATAGCCTAAAGTCGATACAAATCCTTCATTTACCACCTCTCTTTGGCACTATAACGGGTGGGCTGATCCACTCGCTATTTGCAATGGGGTAGATGAACCTCACCTTAAGGAGTTGCTCAATCTCCTCTTTGACAATTTGCTTCAAATTTGGGTTCAACTGCCATTGTGGTTGCCTCCATGGCTTCATGGACAAATCAATGTAAATGCGATGCTGGCATATCCGTGGATCAATTCCACTGAGTTCATGATATGACCAAGCAAAGGCTATTGGTCATTTGTTGACAGCTTTCAACATTGTTGCTTTCTACTTAGGAGCAAGTTTGGCATTCAATATAACCACCTTGCCATTTTTTAAGAATGCATATTCTAGGCTAGCAAGTAGAGTTCTCAACTTTAAGGGCTCTTGTTTAAAATTCTCAGGGATCTCCAACTCTTCCCAATTGGTGCCATCATTTTCATCATCAAAGAGTTAGTAATGAACTTTCTCTAGTTTATCCATGGCTACGACATAAGTGCATGTTAGGCTCTCAGTAAGTTTCATGCACATTGTGCTACTGTTAGAATTAGCAGTCAGCCACTAGGTGCCCTCTTGTTTTGTGGTTGTTGCATACAAACACCTTTGAATATCTACCTCATGTTCACACTACTTGAATGCAGAAATAGATGCTTGTTTAATGGACTAGAGCTTTGGCACGCAATACACCCTGTATCGTTGTACGTGATGCATGGAACTCATCTCTTCTCAATCTTTCCAAATGCATTTTCTTTAGATATCTCCCAAGAAAGATCTCTTATGCCCATTCTTGCATCAACAATGCTTAACCATGCCCTTTCCATAATGATTTGAAAGTTCCCCTTGCAGTTTTCAACCTTGCTTACTAGGAAATCAGTAGGATAAGACCACCCACAAATAGTGGTTATAATATCTTTGACTAGTCCCAATGGAACAATGATGGACTGGTCTACCAATTCCAATCTTATATTACTCTTCTTGAGAGGTGGTAGGTTTTAGGCAATATACATCTCATGAGACAACAAGTTCACAGCAAAACCTGAATCAAGAAAATCCTTACATGGTTCATTTCCAACAATCTATAGATAGATAAGAGGACTCCCAAGTTTAGCTAATTTCCTGAGAAGGTTGCTGGCCTAGATCCAATCAAATATGGCATGGGTGAGCATAATAGTATGGATATTGGGCAGCATTTGTTTTGAAGGAAACCCAATGGAATGGTTTGTAGATGATGAAGTAGGGGTAGGATGGTTAGCCACCTGAGTTTGTGAAGGCTTAGTAGGGCTATTAGGTTAAAAGAATGATCTTTTACAAGCATGAGGTTCCGAACCCCTTAGTTGATGAATCAGTTGTAGATTGATGACCTTGGTAGTGTTACGTTGCTACAACTAGGCTAAAAGTTCATCTTGCATAGATGGAGTAGGTGGTAGTTAGGTTAACAATTGAGGAACAAATGCAAAAATAGGAGGAGGATAAGGATAAAATGTGGCATCCCTCCTAGAATATGGAGAATGAGTTTTGTAGTATTCGAGAGGGTGGTAGTGATGTTGGAAAGGAGAAAAGTGATTGGAAGAGTCACATGAAGATAGAGGTTGCTGAATGTAATATCCATATAGATCTAGTTGCCTATAAGGGTACTATTGCCTTGGTGGTGGCATCCCCCATGATTGTGGTTGATGCCACTATTGATATTATTCATACAGTTGTGGTGGTGCTCCACTTGAATAATACTATTGTTGCTAATGGAACTGCCTGGGATTACCTTGAGGATAAGGCAACCTTCTGGGTGTTGGGCTTCTTGCTAGTCATGGATTTAGAGCATACACCCTAGATTCCTGTAACTGTGACACAATGGGAAACCATCCCTTAGGATGCTTGTATTGGCAAATGTCACATCCACCATCATCATCTGACTCAGTTTCCACAACTTCATCTACTGCAGCAATCTTGCCCTTACCCCTTTGATAGGCACATTCAACTTCTTCTCACCTCTTGCGGTTATGATCACTACTATACTCTCATGATTCTTTGGTGATTTTCAAAGTAGTTTAGAATTTTTCATCCAATGAAACCCACATTTTGTCCACCTTAGCTAAAATTTCAAACATAGATTTTTGGATTGGCAAGGTTTTTCTATTTACCACCTCATCAAGAGGTGATTCCTCCTCACTATCACAAAATCGAACTTCCCTCTTTCTAATGGAGGGATCCTTGTTGTATTCCTCTACACTTTCATATTTTTGCAACTTTGCTTCTTCCTTTGCTACCTACTCAATTAGCCTTTGAAACTAATGGCTCTGAGTTCTGATCATCTCCCTTAGGCATAGACCCCAAGAGTTCTCCTCATTTCTAATCTCAGTCCATCTATGGTATGGTGAAGTTGTTCCCATTGAGAATAACCATAGCTAGGGCATCAATGTATGAGAAAATAGTATCTACCCATGGCAGCATCCAAGGGTTCATGGTTTCCTTACTTCCATCCTTGGATCTACCTTCTCAAATTAGACACTCTAGAGTACATTTGATACTTATCATTAAATAGCTCAAGCATTGTACTCAACCGGCAAATAGATTCTAGTTTTAAGAATTAGTACCAACTTTCTACTTCTTTGAAGAGTGTATTAGGAAATAGCTTTAGTTTCTACTAATCATTTTTTATATTTTGTAAGGCATAAGCATCGTGAAAAGCTTAAAGATGTGTCTGTGGATCAAAATTATATCCGCCCTCAAATCTGGAAATATTATTCATGTCAAGTTGTCTAATCCGACTATCTTTCACATGCCTAGTTGGAATTTTTATAGCCTCTGCAATATTTAGCATGCTCTGAGCTGCCAATAAAGGCTCATCATCATCATTATTTCATTGTCTCTGATGATGTCCTTTATTACCCCTTTGATCATTGTGGGCTTGGTGATCATCCTTGTTGTCCCACTGTTCACCTCTATCACAGTTGTTCTTTTTGCGATGTTTGTCAGAACTAGAAGAGAAAGAAAAAGATGCAAATGAAGAGGGAAAAGAGGGAGGAGGACTACCATCATCATGGTATCTGCCAACTTCCCTTTAGTTTTCACAACCATGTTCATCATTTTTCTTATCATCTTGTCGCCTATCCAAGCCCCTGCCTTGACTACTATCTTTACCTAAACCTAGGTTGTTAATAGTGGACTATAGATTCAAGGCCACACCCCCATCACTAGTAACAACGGGTGGAGAATTTTCATGTTGAGATCCCCCAAAGGGAGGGTCCTCATTGTTGTCTTGCTTAAGTAGGAACAAAGGATTGGTGAACTATTTTCCCTTCACAAACTCATGGTGCTTCTCCTAGTGTCGATCTCTCCTACGTTATGTTTCAGTGGGACAGTAGTCCTAGTAGTCGTAATCATGAACAAAATACTCGTCATGAAGATCTTGAATGCCCAACTTCTTAAGAGTTTGAAGCAACATCACGAGCATAGATCGATTAGAAGGTATTACAATGTTGCCTTCCATATCATGCCATTGCAATTGTTCATCCTGATGCAGGATGAAGGTGAAGTCAGGCACATACTCATCTGGATGAATATACACCACCTTGCATTCTTGAGGGACCAGTGGTTTAGTATCATCACACTTATGAGAAGAAGACAGTCTACAATACAAATAAAATTTTGGTGTGCTTATATGATTATATTACTTGTGAGAATGATTTTGACCTTAGGGTTCGTCCAACAATGTTAATCATGTTCACTAAACCTAGATAGTGCACATCTCAAACAAAAAGAGTCCTCGGCAATGGGACCAATGATGAACAGTCAAGGTACCCCTACACCCAACCATACAAATCACAAAGCATTCATTTGCGATCCAGTCGAATTCCATAGACTCTATGTCTTCTAGTACACTAATCTTCTAAGAAGTGAACTTTGCCCTAATAGTCATTCGTTGTCTTCTCAATTACACTTGTGATGCACATGGTATGGTTAAGTATAATTGAGGCATATGATTTTCGTTATTTTATGTTTTATGTTCTATGTTCTTGGTACTTAAAATAGAGAAATGAAGTAATTTAATAACTAATTTGATTTAACTAATTAACTAATCTCTAACTAGTCCTAACATAAGCATCTGATCCCACTTTCCGTACATGTCCTAAACCCACGTATCCACTGCTAGGGTTATTAAGTGCTATGCTATTGGGTGAACCAAGCAATAACGTTGCTGGGATTACCAAGCGATTACATGTTTATGCTTGAAGCAGTCGTACGTATGTGTTTAGTCTATTTAGCTTAATTAATTAACTAATTACTTGAAATCTAATTTAGCTTAATTAATTGCATGATTAATGAAAACAATAAATGCATAAATGAATCCTTAATCTATTCCAAGTGCTACAGGGTTAGATCAAAAGGCTCATCTTTATTACCATTCACACTAGTGTGTTTAGGTGCAATAGTGCTTGAATAAAGATCCATACACTTTCTGACTGTTGCTACAGGCACTCAAAGAACTATTCTAACTATCAAATGACAAAACTACAAGAGCTCTACTACAACTATCACCAAATATCCCATAAACATGGTTGATGAGCTTGTATTTATAGACTTTCTTCAAGAGCTACATCGATGAGGCCCCATAGACGCAACAAACGCTATGTCAATGCAACCCTGTTGATTAGGGAACACCACATAGACAGGGCTGCATCGACGAGGCCCCATCGACAAGGCCACGCCAACAGAGGGCCCATAGGCGTGACACAACAACAATTCATCACAAGGTCAAACCTTACCATCCAAAATGTGGCTATTCAACCATATTTCCTTTATGGCTAAAGGGCAACTACATCCTTTAATACCCAAAGCTAGATGAAGAACAAGGAGATTCTTAACAATTATTATTTTTTTTTCCTTTTCTTATTTAACTTATAACCCTTAAATAAAATAAGTAAACATTACTAGGTACACACCAAGATATGTAGTCTAATTAGAACTTTATAACTCAACATTGTCCACCAAAATCAAATCCATAACTTGGAGATTCCAAATCAAGAGTCTTACCACTAAATAACCAAAGAACACGAGATGCACAGTGTAATTCTATTCAAAACTTGCAATTGGTAAACCTTTAATTCGTCTCTTATTATTGCTAAGGGATTAATATAAGTTATTAGTATAATGATAGATTTGTTTCTTCCTCAATTTCCTATCTAATGTATACTTATTTTATTGCAAATTAAGCAAGAGAATATTAAAATCCCATTTCAAAGGAGAAATTAATGCATTGAAACATAGAGAAGGGGCTTGGCATGAATTCTTTCAAGGATGAACAAAAGGTAAGTAGTAAGTAGGATAGTTTGTCTTATCCTCATTCCCAAATGGTAGTAGGAGTTGTAATTATTATTAAAAGACCTCTAATAAAAGGACATGTAATTACAAACATCTTTTAAGAAAACCTTTGGAGGTTTCACCTAAAGTATTTGTACTAGTAACTCACTCAAAGGTCATGTCAACATAAAATTACAAAGCTAATAATTATGAGTAACAAGTGCTAGGGGAAGTGTGAAAGGAAGGAACTTGACCATCCCTTCTAACCATGGAAGCAATGCTAAATTGTTCGCAAAAGATAGATGTCAAATGAAGACAACCCCGAAAATCATCAAAGCATGACCCAAATGCTCTTAATCATTTTCCAATTTCCTTGTTAATAGTGTTTCTTTTTATTTTCTTTTATATTTTCCCTATTGTATTTAATACACATAATGCAATGTTGAATATAACATATATTTTATGGTTGCCATGGCATCCAAAAACAAGGCATTACAATTATAACTACTCTACATGATGGTCATTAGAAAATCCTCATGTAATTCAAATACTTAGCTTCCTTTTTTCTTTTTTTCATCTTAAATACTAATATACAAGCATTGTCCAACAAAAACTAGTTAAGATCCAACAAATGCAAAAGATCTAAGACAAAGGATCTAAGACATAAAAATCAACTCTCTTTGGTACCTTGTGAATTTGTATTTACAATTTAATGCTATTGGTATTTCTTCCAAATTGATCTATCCTATTCTTAACCATAGCCTTTAAGATTTTAATCTAGATGAAATGTATGAAAACTATCCTGGTCAAAATCTATCTAGATATTGTTCAAAACTTATAATGGTCAAAAAAATAGGCATGATACATATCCCAAAAATCTTTAAAACATAAAGTTGCATCTCATACTCAAGCATCCTTAAGGTTGTCTAGACAATATTTTATACCGTCAAAATCAATATAAGAAATATTAGCAAAATGCTTTCATCTCAATTATTAAACTTTGATAAGATAAAATAATAAAATTGTTCATACATGACTACGACAATTTATCATAAAACAATAAAATAGATTAAGGTAGTTTGCATGAAGATATAAATTATAAATGTTCTTATGAAAACTATATTCAATGCATTCAAAATTTGAATTTCTTACCATGAATTTTTACCAAAGCTATTCATATCACTGCATGTACCCTACAATCATATCTTGATTACTATTTACTTAATATTTTCAACAAAGGATAGTTACAATTACCACAATATCAACGACTAAAAGTAAATTAAAAGTAAAATCAAAAGCATATTTGGTTATTAATTGTAATCCCTATTAATATCAACAACTAAAATTGATCATAACAATCATTTTCCCTATGAAGATTTAAGGAACACATGAATATATGTTCTCTATTAATCCAATGTTACAACTAGTAATTAATCTTAAAATGTTATAGAAGAAGAGTGAAGCGATTGCTTAAATTTCTTCATCTTCAAAAAGATCTCGCTCAGGATAATCTCCTACCTGAAAATCCAACCATAATTCTCTTTAATTCTTTGTAAACAATTTAACTTAGAAAACTAAAAAACAATATCAATAAACAAAAAGAATCACGATATCTTGGTATCCAAAAAGAAAAAAAAAGATGTCTAAAAAGGAGGGAAAATGATGGGATTATGGAAGCAACGAACATAAGTTTCTTTAATTCTTTTTAAACAACTTAAAATACCGAGAAAAACATATCAATAAACAAATGGATCAACCATATATTGATATCCAAGAGGAGAAAAAGGATAGAAACTTAAAGAAACATGATGGTACTTAAACATGAAACTAAATTAAGATTCCTTTTATGTCTATAAAGCAACCTTCCAAAACTTTAAATCAAACAAACACATTTCCAACTCATTTTTACTAAGAAATTCTTTTTATCTTAGTAAAAAATTTTGAAAAAAATATTAAATATTCATGGTGAGGCTTACGTTGGGAATGTTGTAAGAAACCTTAACCATATCAATAAACAAAACAAATCATCTTGATATCCATGAGGGAAAAAAGATGGATAAAAACATAAAAGCAAGGAACATGATGTTGATCAAACATGAAACTAAAATTAGAATTCTTTTTATGTTTGTGAAGAAACCTTTCATAACTTTCAAATTTAATTTCACTAAGAAATCCCTTTTATCTTAGCAAAAAAGACTTAAGGAAATCTTAACTCATCGATGATGAGGCTTAACATGGAAATGTTGTAAGAAATCTTGAAAGTTAAGATTTAAGATGGTCCTAAACCTAAGCCCTCTTGAAAGGTGAATAATTAAGCTTAAAAACAAGGGGATTCCCTTATTACAAATTACACCAAATTATAAATTAATGAAGCAACCTACTTGTTGGAAGTACCATTTCATGAAAGAAGCTTAATAGCCATGTGTGTATTGGTGGTGAAAAGATCAATGTTAATGAAGCATGAACTTTTCCAAAGAAGATTCTCAAATCAAGAAGCAAGTGAGCTTACCAAAGATAAACCTTATCTCCTTTTGACCATCTTGTCTCAATCATATTTCTTATATCTTTCATCAATTTCACAATTTGATTGAAGCATTGATCCTAGATAGCAAAAATATTTGCAATGAGGAACTTTTCAAACTTGAATTGTTACTTCTATTTCACCATTGTTTATGCTTTCCTTGAAATTACATTTCATATATTTTGTCTAACACCTAATTTTTAATCTTTTTGATTCTCAACCATGTCTCCACTTCTTTAGTTTTAGAAGAAATATTTTCTTTGGTTGCATCGACCAACACAATATCATCTACAAATAGCATATACCAAAGGATTTCATCTAGTATAAGCTAAATGCAAACCCTTAATGTAGACCTACTGTGACTGAAAAATCAAATGTGATTCCTCAAGCTATTTTAATTTTAATAGTAGCTCCTTCATACATGTCTTGAATCACTTTAATATATTTATGAAGGATGTGTTTCCTCCACAAGGATCACCAAATAATATCTCTAGGCACTCTTTCATATATTTTCATATGCTTCTTGTACCATAAGAAGAAACACCTTTGAATTTGCAAAGCTAGTTTGCAAAACAACATATTACCTAGGCATGTCCATTCTTTAAAGAACTCGACTGCTGCTCATCTAAAAATGTGGATCTTAATTCTAGGACCCATACGATAGAAAATGAATTATGATTACAGCTAAGCATGATCTTCCATAAGCATTCTATCTATACCAATGTTGCAACAACTATAAAATATAATTTGGATGACTCTTGTTATCTATGTAAGTTTCCTTGATTGCTTCTCTTCTTTATCTTGCCCATTTAACTTTTATTCTTTGATAATCAAAGTATTGTACAAGGAGGTTTGCCTAACAGAAGCCACTAAATTTTCTAGCGTTAACTTTTGGGCTTGTAACTATGAAACTAAAATGCAGCTTCTTCAAAACTATTAAAAAGAAACTAAATGTAATTATGGATATGAAGAAAGCAAAATCCAAGAACCTGTAATCCAAGAATGCTAATTAATTCATGACAATCTGAAAACACCACTAAACAACACAAACCTGTACTTTATCTGGTCGAAGCATTCCACCATGAAAAGGTGGGCAAGAAAAGTAGCGTTTTCCTTTCACCCTGAAGCCAGAATAAAATAGATCAAAAAATTTGCAAATATGGATATGCATGTCATATGATTTGTTATATCCTATTTTAGCAACCTATAGGATTAGAATCACTTTTAGAAATATCTGTGCAACCTAAATGTAAAATGAAACATACCAACGTCAAAGCAATATTGTGAATAGACTTTATATATAGAAAAATGAATTATGTCCAACTGTGATGAATTTGTAACCTAGCAGACTGTCATCTTATAGATACACATAATTTTGGATGAAAAGATGATTTAAGAGTTGTCGCTTGCAAATTTATAACCAACACTGTTAATCAACATGCATGTATCATGTATAAATTGTGAAAAAATTAGTTACATTTTGTAAGAAGCAGGCAGAAAGTACCGGTTCTGCAAAAATAAAAAGCAAACGTTCAAGCCAAAGTGAAGTATGAAAGAAGATGTAGAAGCAAATATCTAGTACAAGATTTGTCCAGTTATTGGAATAGAAATGCAAAGGACAAAAGAACCTTGTGAGAACTCAGGACATGACAACACTATATTAGCATTACCAAAGATACCAAGTTCCATGAGAATATATTACAGTGAGGAACAATCATATCTTACAAATAAATGTAAAATACATTTTGAATTTGATCCAAATTGTATTCAATTAGGTCAGCATTTTGTATAGCTTTTGTTTGGTCATCTCTTTATTAGATGCATATGAGATGATTATTTCTGCAGCTCTAAAACTAGATGCTTGATGTAATAATCACTGTCTACTTTGCCTAACAATTAAACACTTACTCCCCATCATGCTTTCCTACAGGCTCATCATAATGTACTCCAATCCAATATCCAGGTGGAAGGGTCTCTGCCTGACCTACAAACATAACAACCCCTCTCTTGCCACCAGGATTAATTTCACAACGTTGGCCAACCTGAAATAATAAAAAAGATCAACATTCTATTGAATAAAAATTTTATCTGCATGCTAATAACTGAAAAAAGTAAAAATTAAAAAAAAAAAAACTAATTACCAGATTCACCAGTCTGAGAAGTACTTAGGTTCCAAATGTACATCCAAAGTCAAGTATTACATGTAATTCTCTACTCGACCTTCAATCACCATTTTAAATTTGCAACTCCTGTTGGAGCTAACTAAAGCCAAATCTATTTATTTTGTCCTGGTTTTTGTTTGTAAACTATGGGCCCTTGACATGTTGTAAAGGTGAACACTGTAATAAACCCACATTTGGGGGTCTTGGGGGTTTTATTTTAAAAAAAAAATCAAGAGGATGGGAGAGAAAAATACTGGGATCATGTTACTTTGTGTATGTATTTATAAAACCATACTGGGTTCAGTGTTGTGGCATGAGAAGAATGAGAGGTGTAAGAGGGTTTGGTCTTCTATGCTGGGGTTATTATTGGAAAGCCTAAATATTGGCTTTCAATCATTGTTTGTTCTTGCTTTCCTATTAATTTTCAGGATTCCTCTCATTGCTGCATCTCTATCAGTTTCCCTCTATTAATGTGTTAATCATTGAATGATTCCATTGCCGTATTCTCTACACGTGCTGCTACACTGTTTCATAACAAGACACTTCCAGTACATGATTTCACAGGAATGGGTATTAAAGCTCATTGCAGCTTTGTACGACAACAATTTTGCCGCAATGGCGTTTTTTTGGCATAAGTACTCTTATCAACAATTGTCAAGCTTGGTGGCATTCATACTATAGTCATTTCTGAGGTAGGCTTTGATGTAGAAGTGTATTTGTTGCATAATTCTATTTACTCAATGTAAGCCCTTTGTGCAAGATGAAGACATTTAGGTAGATAAATTTGTTATCTAAAATTATGAGCTCTGGAAGTTCAAGGAGAAACATTGGGGTCATATAAACAGGATGTTTAGTTGCTTGTATGGTGACCAAGCATAAAGTCTACTTCTGTTTTCATCAATGAATGGCACAAAATGGATTATAAAGCTCTAGCAATTATTTGTCAGTGTTTAGATGACCCATTACTGCAAATATGCTCCATTGTTTTCAATTCCTCTTCTGTCCATTCACTACGCAAGGTTGGATTAGGCTAGCTTAATGGAGTTTGAGAATCAATCCGCCACCACAAGAATGAAGTGTAAGATTCCTAAAAGCCACCCTCCAAAATCCACTAAATTTTTTGAACAATCCTCTTAGAACATGGGACTAGACTTACACTAGTAACTAATAATAATATAACTCATTAATGATGGATTGATTACAAGGCCTACGCATCTCCTTCCCTCATTAGTCATAACAAGTTGATGAGATGAAACCTTTTTACTCTTCACATTTCTAAGGATTGATGCATTGATTGTGTGTCATCTATCCTTAGTAGCACTAGGATACCTCAAGACTAGTATAGCCAATGGTAATGGCTAAAACTTCCCATCACTTCGAAAGCTAGAAAACATCAAACATATGTGTTACTCACTTGTTTTAGGTTTTTCTTCATATGTAGCACCAATGAATGTAGTTAGATTTAATTCTAATCCTCTACTATGTTTTTGCCAAACAAGATTGTTTAATCTATAGTAGGCTTCAAACAATGGCTGGGAATAAAATATATACATAGGTTTCAATAACTTTGCGCACACAATGTGGCATTACATTTCCACATTGAGGGTCATCCAACTATGAGTTAGATTATCTTTGGGTTCTATGTTACACAAACAAGGCTTAGCTCAACCATCATTTTTTGACTACACCTCGATATTACCTCCAAGATTGGTGATTGGGGATCATACGTTAGGGGGTACAAACTTACAAATGGTGTCTACATTATTGAAAACTTTTAGGTGTTAAGCAACTCAACCCCCTTGGGTCCAATGTTGAGCAAGCATATGTACGGGGAGAGTTGGATAGTGGTGTTAATCTCCACATCCAGGGTAAGGAGCATGCAAAACAAATAAACAATGCAACCCATCCATTCAAGGTACATGGATAAATATATTATTATTAAAATGTTAAGTTAATGATCCCTAAAAATACTACATGTTTGACACAAGATACACCAATTATATGCATCATCCACCTAATTACTAACTGTGAATTTAGGTGAATTATTTATCCTAGGGTCCAAAGGGCTTTTAATCATAATTCATGTGGGTTCATTTTATGGAACGCAAATGAACATACATGATCACAAGTATATTTTCTTTCTTTTCTTTGCACAAATAAAAAAACATATTTGCTGATAAATAAATGGGGTTAGCATATCAAAACAGGAATAAATAAATAATATTTTACTTTGCATGAAAGAAAAATTTAGGTATGACAAAATATACAAAACATTCATTATGCATTAAAAGACTTGCTCAAAGGAGACTTTCAAGCTTCCAAGATCCACTGTCCTCAACTTACAATTAAAAAAAGATAATTATGCATTTCAAGTAAGTTCTTAATCACCAAATAAGGAACTAGCTCACACATCAACAACACAGAGGTTTGCTTCTCATGTGAAAATCAACCAATGTTTTCTCCAATTTGCAGCATCCTAAATTGGGCAAACAATGTATGAAAGCAGGGCTTGAATTTTTGGCAATCAAATCTGAGTATTGTGGAAAATGACAGCCTAGAATAAATCTGAAATTTTAGTTATCATCACAGTTTCTGAAACTGGGCATTTAGCAATGCTTTCCTTCAGCCTAAGGCATTTTTAAGTTCTGCAATTTCTCTAGGTATGGTGGCTGAAACATGAGGAATTACCAACTATTTAATTTGGGCAAACTTTATTTTTGTTTTCTTTTATCATACATAGAGATCCTAGCAAGACCTTACATGACTTGAAAGAAAAATCAAGTTATTATATATAGTCATGCTATAAATGATGTACAAAATTAAAGTTACTGCTGGCAATGAGGCACATAAATTCAAATAAAATAACAGCAAAATGATTAAAAGCCTCTGCTTCAGTTTTTCCAATTTTTCCCCATGAATAAAGGACAGTCAGTCTAGGATTTCATTAAAAATATATATATAACAGAGAAAAGATTTAGGTGATTGTCTTAAGAACAGAAACCAGAAGTTGGCAGCCATTAAAAAAATGTAGCTTCTATCCTAAACATGAAATCAATCTCTGATTCTAAGTAAACAGAAAAAGTAAATTCTATGAACACGATATTGAAAAGATATGAGGGAAATGAAATCTTAACTATACCAAGCTTGAGCACCACAATGAATTAACATGATCCCAAACTTTTGAGATCTTCATTATTAAATTTTCCAGTCTCTCATGTTTTCACATTGTAAGAAATGTAGCCTTGAATAAAGGACTATTTAACAATGACCTGGGACATGGAAGCTCTCTTGAAACCCCACAAAAACAAACCACAAAAATGCTCAACAAAACAGAACATGTACACTTCACTTTCCATTATGCAATGACACCAAAAAGAAATCATCAATATACATAGTTTATTTTTATTTTATTTTCAAATGAGTACTCAATGGACCCTTTGGCCATTCAACTCACACACCAAGTCCCTCCAACCTTACAACATCTTGTAGCCTACACCAGAAGAACACCAAGGTTGAATAAAATGGTGGGGGCTGACACCATCAAGCACCTCCAAGAACTAAACCCTTGTAGCCCACACAAGAGATCACCAGCTTTGGATAGAAAGATGGGAGGCATTCCTTAAGAATGATAACAAAAACATGAAATACCAACTGCACATTACCC
This sequence comes from Gnetum montanum, assembly GCA_015680685.1. Lineage (NCBI taxonomy): Eukaryota > Viridiplantae > Streptophyta > Gnetopsida > Gnetales > Gnetaceae > Gnetum > Gnetum montanum. Next base: position 147,463 of record MNCI01003374.1, on the reverse strand, counting down.
AAAGAAAAGGCTATTTCATAAGCCAAATACATGCATATCAAAAATGATATCCATGACTTATGAAAGGGTCCATGCATGACCCACACCTTACAAGAAATCCCACATGCCATCATGAAATAATCCTCACTTGTCCAAGCCAATACGAGAAGCACCTACCCAAAAAAGATTCTATACAACAAGGGTTTAGAAAACACACCGCTAGAGTTTCAGTTGGCCAATTTGGGGAGGAAGAAGATACTTCAAGCTTGGGTTGTTGTCCAACTAGTAGCCTCAAGAATTCAGATTCAAACTACAAGTCCAAGGTACAGCAAAAATCCTCTCACAGAGCCAAAGAAAAACAGTCCTTTGGCTCAGCCAAACAGTCCCCAAAAAGTAGTCACAAAAGCCTCCAACAACAGCAGCAAGGTCAGCCTCCCAAGAGCCCACAAGACCACTCAAAATAGTCAAGAGATGGCTGAGAATAAGTAAGGAAAAGCTACTCTCCTTCACTCTTCATACCTTAAACTAGCATAGTCTCACCTTGCTTGGCAAAAGGCTCTATTTATAGGATAAAGGAAACCATATGGCTTGGCCATAAACTTGGAAACAAATGTTTACAAAATGGGCAAAGACGAGATAACCCATTCACCAAAAATCTTTTTTTTAAATTCATGGCATCATTACTACTTGACTTGGACAAGCAAGCTTTCATGGAGTAGACATGTGAGAGTGGCAACGCTCAAGAGAATCACATGGTACCTATTAAATGAGTTCTTTGTCCCTTTTCCAACCATTAATATGAAGTGGACAATTAGCATATTAAAAAATGTATTTCATCATAAGCATGTCATAAAGCATACATCACCATCCCACATTGACTTTTCTTGTGGCCCCACCTTTTATTGGTTCATTTTATGTAACAACATTGCCCCGACGTTGTCCGACACCCCAAGGAATTCACTAAGATCCAATGGATCTAGGGCGGAAGACCTAGGGAATACACCTCAAGCAAGTCAGCAAGCCAAGAGTGAGTGCAAGCAGCAACACAGCTTCTTATTATGTGTATGAAAACGTACCTCAAGGAGGATAACTAACTCCAAACAAGGACCATGCAAACAAGCACACAAGCAACCCTATAGACAACATCAGTGGAAAAGGAAACGATGCATCTACAAGGGATGGTGCCGCATCCCCAAATCTGTCATGATCTAGTACAAGGTGTGGCCTGGCACTGCACCAGAACTATCCAATCCTGGTTGCCTACATATCTACAACCACCATAGAATCAAGACCATGTAGCTCTCCACGTGAGGGTAGAATGAAGAGAACTTAGAGAGAGTTGCAATAGGAGGGTGTCCTGCTGCTGACTTGGTACCGCCAAGCTGGGATGGGTTTTCTAACACTTGAGAGTCACCCAAGGGCACCTCAAAGTGTTCCATGGCCCCCGAACCATGGGGAGGCCCCAGGAGAACCACCACCCTAGGACATCTCTCACATTTTTAGTTATTTTTACTTTATAAGCTATGAGGATTTCTAATTTATTTTTCGCTTTTTATCTATTTTCCACATTTCCTATAATTTATCTAGTAAAGTTCATTCATACTAAATGTTTTTCACATCTAAAATTTTACATATGTCAACTAGTCATAACCAGCACAAACATGCCATAGCTAGCATGTTAAAACTTACTATTTTAATTAAATTAAAGAAATAATGGTCCCACAATGTACATTTTTAATTATTTAACATTACAATTTCAAACTCTATCCCTCAAATTGCAAAACTAATTATAAATCTATAATCTAGATATAAAACTAAGTTAGTCCACCAAATTTGAGTGTGATCTAACTACCTTAAATTTTTGGCATATTTTAATTAATAAGATATTTAATAAATTAAAATTCTAACTAAATGTCAAAATAAACCAAGGATCCACATTACATTAGTTTCATAGTATGTACTAAAATAATGTCAAATTTTGTCATGGTCATTCATCATATATATATATATAGTTAAATTAATAAATAATTAGAAAGAAATTAGAAATAAATAGTAAACTTGCTTGTATCACCCAATCAAAAGTCTTCATATTACCATAGAAGCATTAAGCACATCTATAAATATGTATAAGCTTTAAAATAAGTCCAAGTCCAAGTATTTAATAGAGCACTAAGGTCACATGTACAACTATGGGGCACTCCATAACTCCCCCACTTAAAGAGATTGCCTTCTAAGAATCTAGAAACAAAAATGGTAAAGTTCATCCATTTCATCCTCCATTTCCCAAGTAACCTCATGCACTCCATGGTTCTGCCATTTGACTTGAGTTTGACAAACCTCCCTATTTTACAACCTCATTACTTGACTATCTAGGATTCTCTCTAGTTGTTCCATCGTCGAAGAGTCTACCTCCACTTGAATATGTTGCCAATTCAAAACACGAGATAGATCTGAAATATAGTTTGTTAACATACTTACATGAAAAACATTGTGCATGTTTGCCAGTTGAGGGGGTAAAGCCAATCTATATGTCACAAGCCCAATTCTTTCCAAAATATCAAACAATCCAATGAATCTTGGGGTTAATTTTGATCTCTTTACACATCTAACAATTGTCTTCATGGGGGAAACTCTAAGAAAAAACTTCTCATCCACTTCAAATTCTAGGGATCTTCATCTCTTATCTGCATAACTCTTTTGTCTATCTAGTTGAGCCTTTCCCTTATAATTCTCAACTTTTGTTCCATGTCTTGAAGTAGTTCTAGTCCAATTATAACCTTATCTTCTAACTTGTTCCATGAAGTGGGAACTCAAAATTTCCTCCCATACAAAACGTCAAAAGGAGTTATGCCTACAGATTTATGACAGCAATTATTATAAGTAAATTCAACCAAGGGTAATTAGTCTTCCCAACTTCTTGGATTATCAAGAACACAACCTCTCAAGGGGTCTTCTAGCCTTTGATTTGCTCTTTCTACTTGACCATTTGTTTAGGGATTATAAGCAATGCTTGGATTTAATTCAGTTCCAAAAGCCTTTTGAACCTCTTTCCAAAATTTAAAGAAGAATAGTGTATCCCTATTAGAAATTATCTTTAAAAGAACACCATGCAACCTAATGATGTTCTTAATATAGATTTTTGTTGTCCTTTTTGCAGCATAAGTTTTCTTGTGCTGATTTAGAAAATTTGTCTACAACCACAATAATAGAATCATTTCCTCTTTGTGACCTTAGCAACCAAACAATGAAGTCCATGTTGATTACATCCCATTTGAATTCGGGCACATCATGAAAACATAATAAGCCTGCTAGATGCCTATATTCAGTTTGACTTGTTGGCAAGTGACACATTTAGCAATAAATGATGCTACATCTACCTTCATTCCTAGCCACCAAAATTCTAACTTCATATTTTGATACATTTTGTTTCCACAAAGATGCCCGGCTATAGGAGGATTATGAAATTCATACATGAGCTTTTCTATAAGGTTATTACCTTGAGAAACATATCCTCTATTTTTAAACCTTAAAACTTCATTTCCCTAGTGAAAAATTCTGCCTCTTGGTTTTCTAAGACTTGAGACTTAACTTTCTAACAAAAGGAATCATCAATTTGTGCTTTAGCTATGATAGATGGAATTTGATCCTTGATTTCCATTATGGCCTTTAAAATTCCTCAATTACTTACTACATCAGCTACCTTATTACCTTTGCCTTCATGATACATATCTCAAAATTATAGTCACTAAGGAAGTCAATCCATCTCATTTGCCTTAGGTTCAAGTTTTGTTGTTTGAAAATGTACTTTAGGCTTTTGTGATCAATCCACACTTGTAAACTTGCTCCATACAAATAGTAACACCAAATTTTAAGTGCATGGACAATAGCTGCTAATTCCAAGTCACAAGTAGAGTAATTCTTCTCATGAGTTTTGTGCTAGCGGAAACCATAAGCAATTACCCTATCATCTTATATTAAAACACAACCCATGCCATCTCCTAATGCATCAAGGTAGAACACATAAGGCTTGCTAACAATGACACGATACATGAATTGATTCTCAATATTTTAACAAATAGTAGTAAATGGATTGTTTGTAATGAAAAAAAACCTGAGCAAGCTAACCATTCTAAAGATTTGGCATATATTCACCAATAGATAAACTACTTTGACACTTCTTACTATGAAAAATCATTTGAAAACCATATAAATCAACAATAGGATTCTATGAAACCTTAGGACTATATACTCATTTTCCCTTAGTCATTGAAAAATTTTTGAAAACTAAATTCCTTAAAACCTTACTTGAAAAGACATTTTTAGCAATATCCTTAACATTAATAGAAGAAACCTTAGAAACATTGACAGTAACTTGTTGATGATGTGCTTGCATTGCCTTTTTTGCAACATAATAGAACATAAATCAAACATATGACCCTCTTGATGACAATAGTGACATGACTTAAAAGATTGTGATAAACAACTTTTTGCACACAATCAATTTTGCCAACATGTATAAGAATTTCTCACTTAAGAAAATCAAAATCTATTTCAATCATATAATGAGTCCTACAAAAACCACTAGCTATAACTAAGATTTTAAAGTACTTGACTAGCCCAATATGAGAGACTATCCCTTTCAACTTTTTCAAAAATTAAAGAAAGATTAAACAATTCAGCAAAACAAGGAACTTTTCGAAATTCAAGAGATGCTAGGTTAAAAAAAGAAGTCCACTTTCGTATAATCAATATAGCATGATGATGATTAAAAATACCAATATTGAAGGGCTTTAGAAACCATCTTCAAGTCAAGAAATTCTACTAGCAGGAATGAGTTAGACAAATAACGAACATGAATGGCATCCAAACCCTAATCTTTCCAAACCAAATTCAAATGATTCAAAAAATTAGAGCAATGAGGTAAATAATCCAAAATTTGCACAAAAACATACCTTCCAAAAACTTCTTGAGTAATAGATTCATATAAATCATCAGGCAATTCATAAAATGGCAAAGAAGCAACGATACCACTTGAAGAATCACCAACTAGATCTGGCGACATTGCATGTAGTCAACGAACCACCACTTTCAACTGCCAACAATCCATGAAGTCTTCAAAATGTCGAAACATGAAATGCTTCCTCCTTGCTATGGCATGGTGTTCATGCTGCTTTCTTTCCACTGTGTTAAAGCAATGTTGCTACCTTGCTTGCACTACGTGAAGGAGAATGCAAAAATGAAAATCCTAACCCTTAGGGTTTTTGACCATCCACAAAACTCTTCACTAGAAAGCAATGGATCAAAGCACTACAACAAAAAAAAATCTCTATGGTGCAACCCACAAAGGTATGTGTGATGCAAGTGCAACTATTGCAAGCGATGACTATAGTAGCAACATAGTAGTAGCAGCAACAGCAGCAACTAAGAGAGAAAAACAATCAGCCCTCATGCACAAGGAAAAGTCCTATACGACCAAAGAATCACAGTGACTCGATTCACAAGGAAAAGTCCTACCCTAATACTCAATTCAACAACTACTCTGCTCTACTCATCTAACGACGTCGGCACCATAAGAATCGAGCATGGATTGGCGTGGGGCACACTACTCCATCACAGAAATAGGGCAAAAATAGAAAAAGAGATACATAGACCTATTTCATTCCTATATGCAAAAATGTTCCTTATAACTTTGATCATCTTCCACAATTGTTGATTTGCAATAAACAATGAAGACTTGATTACCCCTTCAAAGCTCCTTATTAATTTGCCTAATGTCAACCAAGTTCCTTGTAGTTGTCTAACGTTCCCCTTGAATTTTTATTTCTTGACCATTTACCTATAAGTAATTGTCCCTTATGATCTATAATTGCTACCAACCTATGCCCAATGACATGTCAAAGGTTCCAAAATATATGAAATTGTTTCCAACTCAACTCAAACTCTCCCCCAATTAGGAACAATGTACATCCTTGGACCTTCCTATTGACTTTGGTTTTAGACCCATTGGCTAACTCAATACACCCCTCTATTGGCACACAACTTAGATTTCATTTAACACTAATCTAGGTAAGCTAAAGCAATGAGTGGTACCCTTCTATGCTAAAATTTTGAAATTGCACACCTTGATTTTCAACTACAGCCTGAAGTCTCCCCATAGTTTGATGAACGAATTGTGACACATTGTGAATTGATCCCTGGTTAGCTTGACTAGTATTATTGGTCTGATTTTCTAGACAAAACCTCTTCAAATGAGGTCCACATATGTAACATTTTTGACTTTAAGATGATTCCATATTGACACTTTGATTTGTACCTTCTCCCATAGGATAATTACTACCTTGTCTTTGCATGAGGTAGTTCTAATTTCTATTACTTCATTGAGTTTGGTATTGATTCACTATTTCTAAAACTGTTATGAAAATTCTTGGACCTACTTGGGTGACTTGGCTATCCATGATTTATGAAACTTGGACCCTTGGGTAGCAAACAAGACTTGTGATTAACTTGAGATTTCTGCCAATCATCTTTGGTGATCCTAGCTTTCTCTAGTGCTTTTGCAAATGTCTTAGGCTGAAACATTTAGACTTTGGCATGTATATGTACAAGGAAGATGGAATGAAACTCTCCATAAATCAATTAGTCTTATCTCTCTCACTTAGGTTCATGTGCTGCACAAATTTAGCTTCATCAACACTAACACTAGAATTAGGAGTCCGCATTAAAAAGAAGAACTCTTATCTCGTTTTATCTAGGTAGAACTACGTGACATATTTCTCATTAAATATCTCTATAAATTCATCTCAAGTGTGATTATCCACATCAGCAATTTTGACCATCTCTATTTGCCACCATAAGTTTACCTCACCTTGTAGCATGTAAATAGCAAGGGTTTCCTTCTTTGTTTCAAGACACCCCAAGGTATTAATAACTCTTTCTATGTCACTCAACCATGCCTCCACCCTAGCAAGATCCATTTCTCTTAAAAACTTAAAAGGATTAAGCTTCATAAACACTTGGATAAGGTTTCTTAGATGACTTAATTCTTGTTGACTTTGATTGCCTAAAGGTTGGGCTTGATATTGTTGCATTCCTTGAGCCATCATGGTAGCAAGGTCTATTCCCATTGGTCTGATTTCTTAAACATTCTTGGATATCGTGGGCCCCAATCTGCTTGATGCACTGAACCTCATGCTGGCCAGGAGACAGATCCGTAGGGAGATAAACTGCTCATGAATTGTGTGCATCCCGAAGCAAGTTGATGCACAACGACCTGAACAGTTTCGCCCTATCGGAGTGTGCAACGTGATCCTCCGAATCTTCTCGAAACTATTGGTGCATAGGCTTACGCCACTCATGCCCAAGCTGGTGGGAAAGAACCAAGCAGGCTTTGTGCAGGGATGGGTCATCCAGGACCAAATCCTCCTCATGCAGGAGGTGATCCACTCGCTTGGGACTTCGGGTTTCCCGGGACTCTGCCTCAAGCTAGACATCACGAAAGCTTACGACACCCTTAGTTGGGAAGCATTGCAGTCCATCATGCAACAAAAAGGCTTCGACCCGCAATTCACCCGGTTGTGCATCCACCTGCAATCCTCGGCGGGGTTCTCCTTTGATGTGGGGGGTCGGTTGTGGGGCCTCGCATCCCCAGGGAGGGGGCTGAGGCAAGGGGACCCACGCTCCCCCCTCCTCTTCATTATTGCCATGGATCTAATGCAACATTACTGCAGTACCTCCGGGGTGGACAGACTTAGCATAGCCGGGGTGACTTGCCGGGCGGAACATTATGCGGATGACACGATGCTGCTAAGCAGGGCAGCGGTCCCACAAGCACGATGCATAAACTTGGCGTTATCTCGATTGGCCGCTGAGCTGGGGCTGGAAGTCAACAGAGCTAAGTCCACAGCTTATTTCGTTAACGTGGATGAGCAGATTAAAACAAGGGTGACGCACACCCTGGCCATTCCGCCAGGGGCCCCTAGCGACACATACCTGGGCATCCCCATTTTCCGGTGGGGAAGGACCATGGCGTGGGGTCATCTGCTGGAAAAGATGGAGCGAAGGGCAAGCCATTGGGCTAACAGATTCTTGAGCCGCAAGGGGTGCCTACTGGTGGCCGCAGGAATCCTCATGGCAACCGCGCGTTTCGTGGCTGCGGTGGCCGCCCCCCCCCCCGGTACCGTCATTAATGTCGTCAATTCCTTGGTTCGTCACTTCGTCTGGGGGGGTAGAGGGGGGAGCAAATTGCACTTGGTCCGTTGGGAGCAAGTGGCGCGCCCACGCAGCACAGGCGGCCTGGGCATCACGACGTTCGAGGACGATTTGATGTTGGGGCGGCAACGGCTCATTCTCCGGCTCTCACAACCGCATCAGGACCCGGTCCCATGGATTAATATTATCCGCAATAAATATGTCCGCAGGGACACGACGGCGCGGGACTCTAAATCTTGGCAGGCAGTGGCCAGACACGTGCGTGACATGCAAGCCTCGGGTTGGGCTAACCTCGAGCCTAGAGCCATCATGGCTGAAAAGTATTCGCGCTGCGACACATGGCGGCAGATCTGGAGCGGAAGGTTGCCTGAAAAAATTAAATTTTTCCTTTGGTTGTTGCATCACAACGCGCTGCCTGTCAGAGCCCTGTTAAGGCGGCGCGGGCTGCTTGACACAGACACGTGTCCGACATGCGGGGGTGCAGCAGAAACTACCCTCCACTTCGCCTACGACTGCCCCTGCATGCGCGACACGTGGCACACGGCGGCAGTGCCCCCCCCCCCTGAGACGCCTGACCGGTGATTCCTGGGCCACACTACTTCTTTGGGTAGCGTGGAAGGCCAAAAATAATTTCATTTTTTGACAGCAGCGGTGCCCCCCTCCACAGCGACTGGTCTGGCAGGCCTTTATCGCGTAGAAAGAAATTGAAAGCGCCATGGGAACCACGCCCACATTCGAGCCAGACTACGCCGCCTTTTAGGAATTCGAGAAGCTCTGGCAGTTGGTGGTTCAATGTGGGTGGGTTGTACCACTACAGCGACTGGTGGGGGACCCAAATTTGGCCGATGATGCTTTCTTCTCAAACTGGGTCAACGACCGTACCTTCTTCCGGGGGCAGGAGATCTGGGTGACGGAGGCAGCGATTGCCAACTGTCTGGGGGCCCCCATCGCTGGGGAGACCATCCTGCCCTCCACCCACGGCCTCCAGGACGCGGAGCTGTTCTTTAACGGGCCAATCCCCAGGACGAAGAGCAGGCAGGTGCCTAGATCTGCCCTCCCCCGCCTTTGGGCACGTGGTGTGGACCTGGTCGACAGGTTCTTTGTCCAGTCCGACAACGGATCCAAGCTACAGGGCATGCACTTCACCTCTCTCTGTTGCCTCAAAACAGGCTGCCAGGTCAATCTCCCCCGCTATTTTAAGGAAGCCCTTCGCCTCAAGCGTCGGGGTCGTCACTCAGGAGTGATTCTGGCTCTGTGGTGGGGGGCAGAGTGGGGGCAGCACCCCTCCTCCTCTGCCCCCCCCCCGGGGGGTCTCGTCAAGATGCCCCCTAGGCCACTGGGGGGGCAGAGTGTTGGGGCCCTTGGGGTGCTGGCGTCACGTGGGGCCGTAGGGCCCCGAGGGAGCGGCATCCCCCCGCGCGACAGGACCAGTCTACCCCCGCCCCCCCAGAAATGTCTGGCCCCCCTGAAACCTCCGCTTGGAATGAGGAACAACGAAAGAGGGTGGCGGAGGAAGCCAGAGAGGCAGAAAGGAGGGAATGGGAGGCGAAGTGGACGGAGGCCCTTGCCCAGGCCCGCCGCAAGTTGGAAGCCCAGTTCCAGGCAAGGGAGCAAGAACGGGCTAGACAGCAGGACATTATGGCGGACGCTGCCAGGGCACGGCTCATCAATGAAATCAGAGCCCAGGTGCGGGAGGAGCTCACGCAGGAGGATGAAACCCGGAGACAAAGAGAGCAGGCAGAGCAGGAGGAGCGCGCCCAGCTTTTGGAGGAGGAAGAGCAGAGACAACATCAGCTAGATCGTGCCCACGAGCATAACGCCAGACAGTGGTTACGTGGGGGACGTTGCCCGTACCTTACGTTAGGTATCAGTTGCGAGAGTTCATGGGACGAGCTTCGTAGATACATCCGCCAAACCTTGGCGCACTGCCACCCCGACGCCAGCACCTCCCATGAGGACAGAAACAGACGGCAGGCAGCCATGCAGGGTATCTAGCAGGCAACCAACTTCATGGACACAGAGGAACACCAGAATACTCTCGACCTTCTGCATGAGCTGAT
>MNCI01003374.1:114416-136998 GCA_015680685.1 Gnetum montanum | reverse complement strand
TCTCTTTGGTGATTAGTGCTTTTTGATTTCTTCTCGTGGCTCTCTACCCTCGGCCGGGCGGCCTGGGTGAGATGCCGTGAGCGATCGGGGATCTTTCCCCCTCAGNCTGGGTGAGATGCTGTGAGCGATTGGGGGATCCTTCCCCCTCGGTGCGGCCACCACTGGTGACCCCCCTGTTGTAATTTCATGTAACATACTTTCACTATTTTCTAATAGAATCTCGAACACTTTCTCAAAAAAAAAAAAAGGTTTATGAGCTTGGGATTGAGGCCTATTATTCAATGATACTTCTTCATGGACCTCGTCATGACCATTCTGAATAACCCTATGATTCTCATTCCTTGGAGGCATCTTGGAAACTCTTAGTTCAAACTGCTCCTTCATCTTCTTTCCACATTTCTGATATACTTGCATGAGACCTTTACAAGGAAATGAAAGGATGAAGTGTTAGACTCTTATAGTAGACACTATGCTAAGACATCAACACTATTCATATAATAGAACATGTTACAACTGGTTGCATACCTATTTATTGAAGTTAACTTTATGTAATTTAGAAAATATTCTATTATAAAGTAAAAAGGAAAGTTAGCTGACAAAAAAAATCTTAAATTGAAACTAAATTTTTACTTGAATCCACTAAGACCCTTGGATCTATAGGACCAATTTCAGAATTCCTTTTATAGAATTATTTGTTTTTTTAAATATATAACTCAATGCTGCCTACTGGAATTGAACATGTAACTTGGAGTTACCCAACCAAGGCTCTTACCGCTAAGCGAACACCTCATTGTGATCATTTATGACTAATTATAACTAACAATTAACTAAAAGTTAGTTATTTGTTAACTATCAACTTTTCTTGCAAATTTAGAACCCTAGAACACTATAAATAAAGACCTTCCCTTCTTATTTTGAACAATAATTGAGCACAAGACTTCCAATGGGCAGGCTAATTCTACGCAAATCACTCAAGCATTTTTCTTGACATTATTTATCATGGCTTTTGGATCGTAATCAACTCAAACTCAGCCTTCTACAAAGAATCAACCCTCAACCCCCACAAGTAGACCATTTCCTCTTCTTAGTTGGAGACAAAATCACTTAATTGAGACTATTTTGCAGGTTCAATCTTTATTAGAGGATTCTGTATATCAATATTTACAAGATTTCCTTTTCACGCGTTTGTTAAATTTTCCTGATTTCAACATGGGCCACTTGCACTTCATGGGTATGAAGTAGCTTTTATAATTCAATTGGTAGTAACGCTAGACAGCTAGTTTTCAATTGTGATAATGAGAGTCCAGTAACTAGCACACTTGAAATGATTAGAAACTATTTGGGTTTTCATAACAAGAACAATCCTTTAATTCCTTATCACTATTTTTTAAAATTCCATCAATTCTGTATAAATGAACTATTTGAACACTCATAGCATCCCTGAGCATGGCTTTAAACAAGAATATTTCAATAATTAAAAGGAATTTAATATTTGCTTCTTTCTTATCCATGAGATCCTTTGGAGTAGTGATACTTATACAGTTTCAACTTTCCATATGATCCTTCTCCATGGTGCAAGATTAGGAAGACAATATAACTGGACCCATTCATGTTATTCTTAGTTGCTTAGATTCCTAGAATCACTGTCCTCAATCTAACATCATCCTGCATATCAAGCCCCAGTATTTATGTCCTTAATCATGTGTTTCCACAGTTTAAAGTTCCTACACTTCTGTGAAATTGTTCTGATATCGAAAGAATACCTTGAGGATGAATATCACATACAAGGTAGGATCAGGAGTTTGAAAAAGAGTCAAGAAAATATTATAAAATTACAACACCTTAAAGGCATGGGTAGCAATGAAGAGCTATTCTACTTCCCTTAATTTCACAAGTAATAATTCTAATTTATTGCATTCTGTTATATATTGGCTACTGAACTCTTAGTAGCATACCATAACCACCACAGCTTCTGTGATTCAGACTTCTGAAAAGAATCTAGGATACGGACTGCAGGTTCCGAAGAAAATCCGTGGGCAGAGGCTGCAAAATGTTGCTCATCTGGTCAGCTAGAAAGTCCAAACACTATCCCAAAAAAGGTTTATTAATTTATTTATTTGCCTATTTGCGATTCTTATTTTATCCTAAAATCTGAACTTTATAATTGTTTTTAGAAACCTAGGAAAACAACTACTTCCTCCAAGAAAGAATAATCTTCCTTCACGAGGGAAAATTCTGCTTCAAAAATTCACAAAAACATACTAGGAGGCTCTAGTAATTATTTTCATTATATGTTATATGCCCTTGTTCTCCCTATATACTAATGTTTCCTTACTCTTCACATAGTCGGAGTCTTCAGGATTTGGATACGTATCAAACAAAATAGAAAGACTAACCATCATTAAAACCATGGGAGCTAAGGATAGAAATGTGAGAGAAAGTACTTCTTTACCTAGTTCTCCCTTAAAACCTCTCGAAGTAATCTTGCTTCTTCAAGATTTTCACCTACAGAAATACCTATTCCATTCTCGGTCAATGCTCAGATTACCGAAACTAATACCCTTGCTCCCATCATGACCATTATTATTAGAGATACTCATATTTCGCTTAGTCATGTTATACATGGAGCGGAATAAGAGTTGGTAGTGCTTCACCATTCATAAGATGAAGTCTTGCAATGTAAACCAAATGCCTTCAAAAAGAAATTTTCAACCTGCACTTTCTCATGGTGCAAATTTGAGCATGATTTTCAAATTGTTCACAGTGGGGAAATTTCTTTCCTTTACCCCATCCCAAACAATATCCTTAGACCTCAAAGAGTTTCAAGAGAATCCTGGGAGAATTTCAAAGCTCTGGTTTCTTGGCACGTCACCTTTAAAATTCTTGATGTCTTCTTCAAATTGAAAAGGATAGCCTTCAGGCATACGTAGATTCTTCTCTCTCCTCAATTTATCCAATTCTCTCACTTCATTAATCTCTTCTTCTCTTTGATCTTTTTCCTTTCATAAAAAGGTAAAAAGTTTAAAACTAGATGCCAAAGTATATGAATGTCAAATTCATGAACTAGAGAATAATGCTTCTGAACTTCAAGATGCTCATGCCACAAATAGAAAAACAGCTCAACATTGCTTTCATCTTTCTGAAAGCTTAACCAGGTGCTGAGACATGTTTTAGCATCCCAATGTCACTAAGTAGGAATGTGCCACCAAGTCCAGATCATGAATCAGTTGCTCTATCATTAAGGGATCATGCTTTAGCACTCTTGTTTTTATTATTAATTCCTTATTTGTATTTCCTTCATTTAATGTTTCTCTGATATACTTCATATTTTAACTTAATTTTAGGACAACTTCCTTTTTGGGAATCACAGTTTGGCTCTAATTTCCCTTGCGACATCCTATTCCAAGATGTCAAAGAAATGCTTATTTCTCATGCTTAATAACACTTCGAATTAACAATACACTCATGCTTGAACATTGAATAAAGGAAAAGAAAATAATACTTTATGAATAAGAAGGAAAGTGAATAAAAATTTTAGTAGGTGGCTTCGAGGATTGTCTTCTTAAGGTCCTAAATCCCTTATAGGCAATCCATCACTGCCATGATGGTTAGGTCAAACCTAATTGAAGGGGTGATTAGTCCCTTATAGTCCTATTTCAACCAGCTTTCGTTACTTATCATTACTAGCACCACAAGTCCCTATTGGCATGACCTTGGTTACTGGCCTTTAATACCTCAAGTCAAATCCCCAAAGGGTACCACAAAGCGTCACATCTCCTCATAACAAAGTGCTCATTTATTAAGAGGTATTTAATTACAATGATTACATCATACTGTTGTATGACAAGTTTACACCTAATTCCAATTAAAAACATGAACATTACAAGTAGCTTATGGAAGACCTACGTTTGAGCCTAGGTGTGCCTACTTGAAAAGGTTAGGCTTTCACTCATCTACCAACCCTCTTGGAACCCTGCTTAGCAGGATGAGCACTATGGCTCCAGGTGATGATGATCCTTGTATATCTATTATTGGCCAAGAGAATCTTTGTCTTTTTCAAATTAATGAAATCCCAAAATGGATTCACTAGCAATAAAACTCTTACTTTTTAATGCAGAATATTTTCATCTTGAAAAAAATCAAAAGCAATGTTAAACAATTCTTGCCGTGGCAGTTGTTCAACTTGAAATTTTGTATTGATTTTTGTTGGTTTACACACATCAAAAAAGAAAAGAAAAGTTCATCTGTTGATGCTTATGACCATAATTATTGACAAAGTCTAACCAACTAGTAATTGACCTCTTAGCTAAAACTAAAAAACATTATTTATCATGACCAAAAAGCTCACCCTTGCCATTATGACCAAAAAAATTTATTTACTGTGACCAGGTATACTCCTCTTTTGTCAACTAGTAATTGGCCTCTTAGCCAAAACCAAAATTATTTCTAACATCATTGTTACCTATAATAAATAATCACATGAACTAGACCTAAGTTTGAACTTTAAAATCAAATTCTACTGTTACCTAATTAAAAACTAATTTTTCCTTATAGATCATGGTAGTGATTCTATCCTTGATTCATATTTGTTATTTACATCTACATTTTCCTTCCTCTCAAATTTTAAATTAGAGACTAATCTGCCTTAGAATAAAGGAAAGCAATAGTCATTTCCCATTCCTTGATATGAGTTATGTTGAGTGACCTTCTTTGACACAACAGCAAAACAGGTGTATTATAATCCATTTTCTACATAGGAAGCCCATTTTGCTTAAAAATACCAATCATCACCCTTTCATCTCCTTGTAGGAATTTAAACCCTTAACGAATATTTTGACGTATAGTTAAAACAACTAGTCATGACAACGCTTTATTGTTCATGTTTCTTTTAACGATATTTGAAGCATTGTAAACTTTAGTTGCATATTATGAATTATTGAATTATTGATAACTGTATTATAGAATATTGAAGTTCCTTTAGAATAAATATCAAGGTAAGGGGAAGTCCTTATCCTAAAGGAAATACCAAAATTCTATAATCTATCACCATCACGACATTGTTATGATAAGTCAAGCACTTATTAGTTGTTAATGCAAGTCTAGCAGTTATCTTTAGAGTTGAAAAGGGACAAAAGTTTTAGTAACATTTTTAAAAGGTTGGCTATAGAAAGTACTATAAATTCTTAACATGAAATGCATTGTTTGAGTATTGCATGTATAGATCCAAGCAAAAGTGGCTGAGGAACAATGAGTTAGAGCTCTCCCAGAAGAGCAACAAATGACTGCCCGTTTGGACTACGCCCATGATTTGCATGCTAGACGTTGGCTCCAAGAAGGGCAATGTCACTATGTGATTATGAATATCAACAAGAGCATGGCATGGACAGCTCTGCACTACTACATTCATTCTGTTGCTTCAGAATTTCACCCTAAGAAAACGAAGAACAAACCTCCTAAGGAAAGGCGAAGCAAGGAAGAAGAGTTCCTAAAGTTTCAATAGGCTGTTGCTTTTATGGCCTCCCAGCACCAGTAGGAGATCCTGGATAGAATCCACTCTAGGGTGCAACCTAGGTGTGCCTATTCCCGATTGCCCCACCATAACTGAGGGGCCCCTACTGCCTATGATTGGCTCTTTGTTTCTCTTGTTAGGGCCATATGTTGTTTGTTTCTTGTTCAGTGTTTCTCGGTTCTGACTAGTCTTCAGGTGGTCCCAATAGAATAGGTCATTTCGCAATGAGCATCACTTGAGTGGGCCATTCTGTTTTTCTGATTGTGCATTCTTTGTTTTGTGCTTACAAGGGGTAGTTTTCCCTGTTTTTGTGGTCTGTTGTCTTCTGGAGGTGCTTCTCCCATGCGTTGGCCGGGGGTGTTTCTCCCTTATTTTCTAGATTTTGGCCTCCTTGGGCAGGGGAGGATCTTCTGACCCTGCCATCTTGATTATACATATTATTTTCTTATTTGATCTAAGCCAACCTTTTTCCAAATTAAAAAAAAAACTAGAAGTGACAGTACAGGGATTTAAACACGGGTCTATGTGAAGGGAAAACAATAGCTTAACCACTGAGCTGTAAACAAAAGCCCTTCTCAAAATCCTTTGTAGCTTATATACCCATACCTTTGTCCAAGCTCCATTAATTCTATAGCAATATCTCGAAACAAAACAGCATATTACGTTCACATAAAACAGGAACTATCACAAAGCATTGAAATTAATGTGGAGTGCGATATTCTTGAATCTAAAAGCATAAATGTAACATTTGCATATCATAAACCAAATGGTTCAAATTTACATTCCTCTACGATCTACAAAATTGTGGTCTCAAAATGAAAGTTTTCCACACTCTGCTCAAGCACAACTGAGTCTAAATAGTCAAACAAATTACTGAAAAAGGCATTGCAGCTACAGTATTCATCGCTCTAGTTTTGTAACTACTCCAGCAAACTTGTTGCTGCTGCCCCAACATAGTTTTGTTTTGACACCATAACTATGAGGCCAGAAAGATGAAACTGAGGTGACCAAGACATACGAAGCTAAAATAAGGGACATATGATATGATTTGACAAAGATCTAATAAGAATTCCAGAATATAAATGGAAAGGACATTAAAAATACAACATCAATTAATTAAATAGGAGTATGCTTAAATGGATTGCGACAATTTTTAGATATGCTGAAATAACTCATGTACATAAAAGTGTGCCCTGCTATAAAATAGTTTGATATAGCACACATCATATCACAGATACGTACTACTGCCCTTGTCTGTAAATATATTTAGATTTTGTGCATTTAGTTTTCAATTTTGATTAAAAAAATATATGGAGAAAGAACTTTAACCCTTTATTCTATCTTATTTGCATCCACTCCAAACTTCTAAAATAAATTTGAAACAATGAATCAAACTAAGACGAAATTCCTTAGCTTATAATGCTAGCATTACAAAAGTTATTCTTCTGCTCTCACTTATGACAAAATGACAAGGCGGAAAGCAAACAAACTGAATTTTCTTGAGCACGTGAAATAAAATTTACGCTCAAAAGTAAAATATTAAGCATGTGAAACAAAATTTACACTCAATATTAAAAATATTGAATACATGTAACATTCTAGTATAGATCTGATGACTACTTACTTTAATATTTCCAGCCATTTCTCGCATAAAATCATCTGAGACCTGAATATGATAACACACGAAGAAAAGACTACGTTAAAGAAGTCACTTAAGAAATCAATACAAATAACCGAATGACTAATGCATTTCATAAATAGACAACAGTTCTATGCTGGAGGAACTGATTAATTGATTTTTTCCTGAAACAATAACTATATCACTAGGGGAAATCTAAAATATTACATTAGATTTCTATTATATATGAAAAGTAAAATATTACAAGAAAGCAGATCTTTATAATCCTTGTTTTGGGACCTTGTTTTGGGGTGGATGGCAATCTTCAGCAGAGGTGGCTGTTTTGGGGTGAAGGCACCTGTGGACCCTGCTGGGTCTGTCAGGATGGTCCCTGCCCGTGACTGCTGACTGACAGGTGTGCAGATCCCGTATGTACACATGTTTATTTTTCTAATAAAATCCCGAACTCTTCTCAAAAAAAAAAAAATAATCCTTGTGCTAAATTATTTTGCATAACCCACAGATCAATGTTTAAACAGGTGGTGACTAGTTCCCACATCAGCTACACAGCAACTAGTGATTTTTCCTGGCACCCATTGCAACCCAACTAACCTTATTTACAGTTTTGCAATATAATATTTACTATCTCCTCCAAGTTTACAAGTAAATAAAGTTATGCCTGCAGTTTGGATTCAACAGACATTGCTATAAAGAAAGATTCTTAAGTTTCAAAACTTGATGTTTTCCTTCATGAAAAAAATTTAGGATTTCATGCAAAAGATAATGGCTGAAACTGAGCTCGATCCAATCCCTGAAGTCTTAAGATGGATATAATAAAACAGTCCAGTTTCAATTTTGGTAGTTCAACAAACTGGCCATAATAAATCTGGTAGCTACACCTCGGAAAAAATCTCAGGTATATTTGTGGAAAAGTCCCGTAGATGTGGGAAAATCTCATCTAAGCATGGCTCCCTTAGCCACTGACTATATGCCCCCAGGAATACAACCAATTTCGTCAAACATATGTATAACAATTCTTCAGTTATAGATCAAACTAATAATTTATTGGCTCACAAACTATCAAGTTACCAATTAAGCTACAGCCTCGTTGATTGTTTCCTATTAATTGGATTGAAACTCTCAACTCACCTTCAATTTTGTCTTCAATACTTGGCTACTAAATTTGATTTTTCTTTGTTCATTAGCAAGGATAAGTAGGATTGGTATTGATTCCTCTTCCACACACACTCAATATACTGTGTAGGCTTTTATGACTATTCCAACATGCAGCCTTTATTTTAGACAAGCAGCACCTTAACATTCCGATATCATATTGTTTACAAATAGGCATATGTTAAACCATAGGAATCATACACCACATAAAATTTACAAAATAAGAATCAGAGGATGCTAATGTAAAAGGAATAGGAAAATGACTTAACATGTAGGCCATTGCGATATGAGATATCGTAGGAGGTGCAGCCTCAGGTGATGAAGCAAACTAGCTATGTCCTCATACAATGTATTCATAGTGGTTTAGGAATGTTAATGATTGTTGCCCTTCGTCTCTAAAGTAGTCTCAGCCTTCGATATGTTTCAGAAGGTTTAAGATGCAATGATATGTCTCCAAAGTTTAAACAAGCAGGCAATACAACTTCGACAATAGCATGTGGCTGTGCTAGATTATTTTTGGAGACGTTGGAACTCTTTCTCCAGAAACTTCCAGCTTAATCATTTCAAATCCCCGACTAGCCTTATGTACAAAGTACCTTATTCCCGTCATAGTTATTGGCAGCACTCTGGTAGCCTCTATGGTTATGCTAAATGACCTTCCTAAAAAGGTGCCAACTGCAATATTGATCAGACCAGCTATCATCTTACCATAGTTATCACCAAAAATCAGGTGACCTTTATGGTTAGAATCCCTCTGTAAGGAAGGTCTGACCCTTCCACCATAGTAACCTTCATACAACCTTAACAGTTATAACACACTACTAGTGAAAGCATGACGCTTTTGGCCCTTTTCATGAAGTAAAAGTTTAAATTTTATTAAAATTTGTACATTATTTGGAGAAAAAAATCATTATTGTTAATTCAAAATACCTTGGCTGGAACAGTTGAAGTATTCTGTGCCACCAACTTTTCTTTGAACTTCCTGAAGGTACCTAAGAAAAATCAAAATAAATCAGAACAACTAGCTTCTCGATACCTGAAAATGGTCATTAATTTGGTTACATATTTTTAATAGTTTTTATAAAGTGCGTAGCACCAGTGGCCTTCTGATAGAATAGTACGTAGCTGGTTAAGGTGTTATGAAACAAAAGCCACTGTCCATACTTTATTTGACAGCTGTGGACATGTCACGTGCTGTTCAAATCATAAATACATAGAGTGCCAACGAAATAAAAGTCACTGTCCATAGCTGGTTAAAACAAGTCACTGTCCATGCAATATTAAAGATGAAATAAAAAATATCAAATGCCAGTGATTTTGTAACTTAATTGGTATTCTATTAGTTTGCCGACCAATGAATTGCTGGTTGGAGTTTCACTTCAGACACATGCCACCTTGTAGGATGGCAAAAAAATATCCACTTAGGATGGCAACAAGGAGACAAGCAGCTATCAAAATCTTAATAAAATTGTGCACTGCATTAATATTTGGCCACATTGATAGGATACAGGCACCATGATGATTATGAATATGAAATTAAAACAATCCGCTGAAACAGAAAGACATGTCTGTGTTTGACATTGTAGAGTGAATATATTCAAAACTAACTCCTTAATCCATGTAGGTTTTTATATTGATAGATTCAAAGCATATGATCACATGATGTTTCTCTTTGATACCAGACAGATTTACATTGCTTATAAGCTGAAGTTACAATCCTAACCTGACAAGAGTAAACACAGATAAAGCTCTGGAGAAAGGCTTTGGACAGAAGAGGATTAAAAACTATTATAATAAAAGCAGAAAAGAAGGAGAAAAATTTTGGCAATAACACATGCAGAAATTTCAATATTTGAAATTAAAGACCAGTTGACAGTTTAGAGTGAAGTTTTATTTTTTAAACTTAGGCTCAATTAAAATCACACGGTTTTATGTGGTTGGAAAATTTTAATGAGACTCAACAAAGGATTTTACAATAGACTGACGAGACCTGGAATGTTGTATGCAGAAGAACACTGCACATAAAAACATTGAAGCATTAAATAGGGCAATTAATGACGAGCATTACGTTAAAATGTGGTAACCACTCACTACTTTCCTTGTACTGACTCGAATTGAGTCACCCATTATCTTTTGCACAATGTCTATATACCTCAACATAACCAAGTGGGATTGAAACTATGACTTGGAGGATGCAAGTTACAAAACTTAACAAGTAAGTTGAACCTCTAGCTGAGTTGCATGCTTTGACCACTTAGGTCAAAACAATCTTTTCAGGCTATTTAAGCTCGGATTATAAATTGAACAAGAAAATGATAACCTTCAAATTGATATGTTATCAAGTGTTTTAGTTATTGTGTAATTCTGAAAGGAGATGAGGACTATTTTAGATTATTTGGTTATTTCTTTTATGCCAAAGCGGAACCTCTATACAATGGAGTCCTGTGATTCAACAGAACAGAACTGACAACTGACAAACAGGTAACCAAAAAAGACATTGGATGACAATCTACAAAGTTACATGACATCATGAAGCAGATAAAAGTTTATTTCAGGAAAACATTAGAGATGAAAGTAATGTAGATCTGTCCCAATAGACCCTAAAAGGACCAATTCCACAATCTTTCCAAGCAAAATTAGCTTAGAAAACAAAAACACAAAGAAATGGAGAAGATCTCCCTTTATTAAACCACTCTCAAAATGGAAAAATACTTCAAAGATGAGGGGCCAAGCTTAACTCAAACCTCCCAAGGATATTAGAGGCCACACATGTCCCCTCTCAATCCCTCAATTGCTCATACTTAGAGCACAAAGCTCAAGACAGATTTCTCATCCTCTCTCAAGTGCCTCACTCTTGCCTCTCACTCAATTGGACACAATTGTCCTAACACAAGCTCTCCCTCACCTGCACTCTTCTCCCTTCCAACTTCTGCCACTCTCTTACACTCTTGCCCAATGTCAGGCCTTTGACACTTATTTATACTTTCTTGAGTGATACTTCGTCTCCCCTAGTAATCAAAATTACAATTTGGTGTCTGTTGGAATCTGTACAATAGAACATCTCCCTGCCAAAGAAGACATCTTTGCCAAGGAGGAGACATCTTTCCCAAATGTAGCAAGGATGCAAAGAAGACATCAAGGAAGACATCTTTCCCAAGAGCCAAGCTGTCACAGAACACATCTTTCAAACTGGGAAGATGTCTTTTGCCAGGAGAAGACATCTTTCCAGGCAGGGTCCAACACAATAAGATGTCCCAGTTGAAGTCCCAAACGCCTCCAACAAGCTCCCAAAAGTCCCAGAACATCCTGAATGTATCCTGAACTCCTCAAGACACAAAAGGCAACACACATAAGCAAGAAGCACACACAACAATGTCTTGAGGTTTACATAAGGGATGGGTGATGTCCTTGTCAGAAAAAAAAAACATATAAAACTACATAAGTCTTCAACCAAAACAAATAGATGGTCTACATCTTTAATAATTAAAATTTGAAGTTAAGAATATTTTAACCAGTGTTCCAAACTAGCAACTGATTGTCAATCTAATGATTAGTCACCACACTAAAATGCAAGCCAGCCCAAGTGGTTGGGCCAACTTTTTCTTCTCAGTATTTTTCATACAAAATCCATGTTTTTCAATCTGATTCATTTGACTTTCTTTACCACCTCATTTAACTTGCCGACTTTTCCCAACTCTCTTGTTTCCATTAAAAGCAATTTCCCAACTTTTAAAACATTTATTTTAACAAATAAAGAAAATAATTTTGATTCTAAAATTTGGATTTAGAGTGAACCTTACCATGTTCTTAGCAACTTAGCCAATGAAACAAAATCAGTATCCAATGCTCCAAAGTGATTCCCTGATATCTAAGACATCAACTACAAAATATGATCAAGGATCCATAATACATGCAACCAATCTAAAAAATCCTAGGTATGTTCTTATAACTATTTAATAATATCAAAGCTATCTAGAAACCTAGATCCATTGGTTACAGTAGGTGTCTTGTGGTTTGCAAGTCATAAGTTCAATTTCCAGAGTTATGTTGAGATACATCCCACCTCGAGGACGTATAACAAAAATAAACGTCCACGAGCATTAGGTAATGAGTTAGCCTATGTTGATGAGATAAAAGCACTATGATGATGAAAGCTATCTAGCAGTTTTGAACATGACCAAAAAAGTCATTGTTGCAGTGCTGAAACACATGATGGTACAGAAATTCATTTTAAAAACATCACACAAAGCATGAAATCACCATTATATGAAATACTTAACTGAGAACAAGAGTGTTGGCCTAACATGCACAATATGTGCCTACACAAAACCAGTATCAATTCCGATAATGAGACAAAGATCAATTCACCTACACGTAACGTATCTGCTGAAACAATGATCACTTTTATCATGAAATGTCCAGTTCCCAAGTGCTGTGCAAGTAGTTGCATTACAATGCATAAGGTTTCAAAGCCAAAACCTTTTTTAAAAAAATAAAAGAATAAGTATATAGAGGAACAGAAAAACAGCAAGA
Organism: Gnetum montanum; assembly: GCA_015680685.1. NCBI lineage: Eukaryota > Viridiplantae > Streptophyta > Gnetopsida > Gnetales > Gnetaceae > Gnetum > Gnetum montanum. Next base: position 124,165 of record MNCI01003374.1, on the reverse strand, counting down.
TGTAAAAAAAAAAAAACAAATTTGCACATGTTTACCAATAGAAAGGTTACAAAATGCCAGCCAATGGGCTAAGTCAAATGCTGGCCTCTTGCTAGAGAATGGCAAGCAATGTTATGTGCACATCGGATTAACTTTAATTCCAGCAGTCAGCAAACAAAAACGAACAGGACAGCAAACAAGGGGTGCTTGACAAAAAACAAAAATTGCCCCATCACTAGGCTATCCACACCCACATCGGGCAACCCTTCTTGGTCCTTGTGAATGATGGCATCCGATGGACCTTGGCAGCCTAGTACAGGGGCACCGTGCCTGTTCCTGGGCGTGTACCGCATCCAGGACTGCCCTATAGTGTTTCAAGGCAACAAACATTGCAGCCTCCTGAAATTCCTTACACTACTCTTCATGTTGTTTTTGGCAGATTCAATGGTGGCCTCAAAGTGAAACTTAGCGGAAGTAGTCCTAATACATCTCCTCAGCCTAGCCCACAAGACATTGTGACTTATTCTCATGACCATACATGGGCATCTTCCCATGCAAAACCATCATTGGGCATTGGCTTTGTGTGTAGCATCATGGTTCCTTTTAATTTGTTGTTCCTCCAAAAGGGCCCTGACACGCTGCTCTTCCTCCTCTTCCTCTCTTCACAGCCACTCCAACTCCTCCTAGTGCAAGTACTCCCTAATTTGCTCCCAGAGCTGGTCCTCCATCTCACTTCTAAATGCAACGTCTTGTAGCTCCTTTTGATGCTGCTCATTCGCAGCCACCTCTCTAAGCTATTGTTCTTCCTCCCATCACTTAGCCTTGGCCTCCTCTTCCCATCTTTGTAGCTCAACTTCCCATCATGCTTGTTCCTCTACCCTGACTTTGGCGTCAACCTCAATAGTGTCCCTATGGAGGTCAACTTCAAACTTTCGTTGCAACTCTCTACGAATATGATCCTCGAGGGTCTAGACCTACTCCTACAAGGAGAAGGGTCAATATGTGGTAGCGACATACCAATCCAAACCTTCCCCTACCACCATCAGCTCCTCCTTCCAAGATGGCTTGCATAGAGGAGGAGGACTCTCCCTCCTATGATAGCCTACATTTAGTATATGGCATGGTGACAAAAGTGGGCTTAGCCAATGGTGCCTCCACAAGCCGCACTACTTTCCATAAGGCCAAGCTCAAGCCAAAGTGGTGTCCCCTTCTTCTCCAATGAAGGGCAACCAAGAAAAATTTTGGAAGATTAGGTGGCTTGCCTAGCTGCATGCAACAGAGGAAGGTAAAGTGCACTCCCTAGAGCTTTCACATGTTACCCAACTAGAAGAAGAAAAGTTCCACAAGCTCCATAGCATCCTACCAAAGCAAAGGTAAGGCCAACTTGGGGACTTAGCTGCTCTTGATTTTTGGGACCAATCCAAGGAAGAAGCTCTCAGCATCTTGAAGCCCTTGCCCTAAGGGCAACACTGTCTCCCCCATAGTCGGGATACCAAGATAATCAACCAAAGCTATGAATTTTCCCATTTCTAATAGGATAGAAGAAGCCAACAGTATTCTGCCCTTCTAGGTCAAGATTCTGGAAGCCTAGTGTTGCACTCTAGTTTGGATTCTCTATATCAGCACTGTCCAAGGGGCCTTGCAATTTCATGCAAACATGGGCACTTCTAAATATGAGTCCTACAAAGACCCTTGTTGGATCCCCAACATCCTACATATCCTTCATTTCACCATTGTGTCCGTGCAAAAGAAATGAGCCATGGATTTTCCCCAATTCATAGTAAGTCTAATCTCTTTGGACATTTTCTGGAGGGCTCTAGACACTACTTCCACCTATGGAGCCATCGACCACATGACTAAAATCCTATCATCTGCATAGTGTTCAACAATACACGTGACCCCCTCAATGCTCAAATGGCAAATGCCTTCAGCCTTACAATATGTATTCATAGTGTCCATGGTGATGATAAAGAGATATAGTCAAAGGGGGTCTCCTTGGCATAAACCCCTACAGAGGGAAGAAAATCCCCAAAGACGTCCATTAATATCAAAAGAGTAGGCCCCTAAAGCCTAAAGGTTAATGCATAGATCAACAAATTTTGGGTGGAGCCCTTTTCATAGCATAATGTCGTTAAGTGGACCTTAGTAGACCTTATCTTAGCCCTTAGCAATATCAAGCTTGATGCACATACCTAGGAATTTTGCTTTCTGCATAGAGTGCATGATCTCTTGCAATAATAGAATTTGGTCCTGAATGTACATGTCCTTGATAAATCCAATTTGCCAAAAGCCCACTATGGAGGGCATGAGTGGTTGTAGTCTAGCAATACGAATCTTTGTAAACAACCTAAGCAACGTATTACAAACCCCTATTGGCCTAAAGTGAGCTGGTTCAATGGGGTGGGTAATTTTTGGTATCAACACAATTCTAAAGAAATTTATTTCATGTCTAACATGTCCCCATCTAAGCATGAGATTGAAAGCATCAACAATGTTGTTGCCAAGAATGTTGAAGAAGTGTCTAAAAACTTCCACCCATCTCTCTGAACCTGGGGCCCTATTAGCTCTCATAGATCTAAAGACCTCAGAAAGCTCTTGCTTAGTGATAGGTGCAATCAACCTTTCATTTTCTTGCACTTGAATGACCCTCTAGATGTGGATGGAACTAGGAGAGGGATCTCCCCCAAACCAAATGCCAGACCAGTATTGTTGCATAGCATGGGCAATGACTTGCTCATCATGCACAGTGCTTTCCCCTTGCGTGATGCTATGGATTCTTTTACCTTCCTTGTTCGTTTTAGCTGCAACAAAGAACAACTTAGCATTCCTATCTCCATCATGTAGCCATCTCATTTGTGCTCGTTTCTTCCAGTACTACTCTTCTTCCTTCGAGAGATGTAGTTGGAAGAGGAGATCATGCTCTTCCTCATCTGAGGATTGCCCTAGCTCCTAGCTAGCTCAGATCTCCAACAATCTTTCTTTCAAGCAAGCACAATGCTTTTTGAAAGCATATTTATCTCCCTTTTGTTGTTCATGTATCCTCTTTTTGAGGGCAATAAGTCCCTTTTTGAGGAAATCTCTAGGATCCGTCTGAGACAAGTATCTCTTCTAGATATCTGAAACGAGGTGGGCAAGCCAAGGTTTGTTTAACCATGACCTTTCCAGTCTGAAAAGTCTTGGCCCCAACTTTTCAGGTGTATGAATGGAGCAAAGAAGCACTCTATGACCAAAGGCCCTTCTTTCAAGTTCAATGACATGAATTTCATTTGTAAGAAACAATGTCAAACTGACCCAAACTTTGTCAATCTTTGACATTCCATCTATTGTGCCAGGTGTAACAACATCCTTTAACCTCCACATCAACCAGTTCAAAGTTTTGGAGGTAGAACAAGGATTCTTGGCTACTTGGGGGTGGGGTTGAGACTCCCCCAATCTTTTCCCACAAGAATGACCGTTGATTGAAATCACCAATCATGATCCAAGCTATTAGGGATTTGTCCCACAATCTTGTGTAGCTCCTTTAGTCTAGCTTCTAGATCATGTGGCCTGTAGAAGTTTGTTAGCTAAAGTCTCTACAAAGGCATGAAGGTGGTGATGCTCAACTAGGATTATTCAAACAGGTGCATTAGGATCTTAGAAATAGTCACCAAACACCCCCCACCCCCCGGCTTCCCACAAGATACCACAAAAATGGCATTCCATCCTTGCTATTCTAAAACCTGACATTGTGTGACTTGGAGCTTGGTCTCCTATAGGCACACAACGTCAGAGTTACCAACTCGCATCAATTCCTTCAAGGTACCTCTTTTGTAGAGGGTACCTTGTTCCCTGCAGTTCCATGAGATGATATTCATGGCCTACTGGTAGCCCTTTTCTTGTATACCCCTTTTAGGATCATCCAGGTCCCTAAGTCAGTTTTTTGTTGGGTTTTCTTCAGCCTCATCTCTAGACCTATTCCCACGCCCCCCACCCCCGCCCTAAAAAAAAGGTGCAAGGAGAGGGAGAGGTCACCAAACTCCTTCTGATGTCAATGTGTTCCTCTGTGACATAGGTAGCATTCTTCCATGGTATGATTTCCTTTGCCGCAAAACCCATAGGCCATGTATCACAAAGCCTGAGGGCATTGATGCCAACAAATGGATGTTCTCGTACTTGATCGCAAGAATTTCTTCCCCTGTTGGCAGACCCAGAGTGACCTCTTTGAGGAGGTCATCTGCGAAGAGGGACCGCCAAACACAAAATCTAACATATCCATGCACTCTTTTGTTTTTTTGAATTTGTCAAACAAGATGAACTCACCGAAAAACCCCATGATCGTGTGCAAGAAGTTTGTGGTTCATAAATACCAAGGGACTCCTAACATCCTAACCCACACCAATGCATGATGGGCACCTAGCCTCCAAGGCATCAAGGCCAAGCCCTTGGTGCCAAAGAACTAGGGGTCCCCCAATAGGACCTAATCTCTAGCCCCCAACTTCGGAAACACGACAAGCATAAGCTCCCCTATCAGTGAACAAAGCTCTAGATCTGCAACTCCCCATGAGGAGATCACCCAACACCAAACAAGTTCCAATCACAACTACACACCAGCTAAAACAAACTTGCTGAAGAGGCTGCATTCAAACATGTGCAAACCCTCCAAAGCGAGAGCATGCAACTTAAGGCACATCACTCCCTAGGACCTGCTAACCTCTTTGATGTTGTCCATCCTAAGGTGCCAAGCACTTGTACCTTGTAGGCCCTAACCAACGAATCCTGCACTCATCAATGTCAACAATCCAAAACCCTCATCAAGGCCAACCCAGCTAGTAGCCCCCAAGATGGCATGCTTAGCAGCACCAACACAACTCTTGTTACCTCCTCTGCCTCTCATTTTCTAGTAAATCCAAGGTCCACCATTGTAGAGAACATCTACATCTCCACTCCCATCTCTGCTGCTACCATGCTCATCATCTTCTCCCACCATTCTAAGCCCATGACCTCTTACTTCTCTTCAGTTTCATAAGTATTTGCTTACGACTACATTTTAAATTTTGTCATGCACATGATTTCATGTATTTTTCTTCTCTTCCTTTTTAGGAACCAGTATCCTAACTTTTTTCTACACCAACTCGTACCTTCATTTCTTTGGCAAAGGATACTCGTAACATCATCTTCAACCTTTTGGTTTATGATGATCTTGCGGTGTACATACACTAATAAAAATTCATGTTTGCACATCTTTGATGTTTTGTGAACATGATTTTATGTATTTTTTTAAGGGAAAGACTGGTCAATTAAATTAACCAGGGTGCAGCCCAGTGGTGCGAGCCGGCGAAAACCGCCCGGGCCGACCAACCGAGACCAGTACCAGAAACAAACAAACCCAGCGCGATATCGACTTGGGGCAGCAACAGACCTTGCGGGAGGTCTACCAACGCCGCACCTCTGGTCATACATGAAGGTGTTCAGCTGGAACTGCAGGGGACAGGGTACCCCCTACAAAAGAAACACCCTGCGCAGAATTATCCGAGATGAAGACTGTGACATTGTTTGTCTCCAGGAAACCAAACTACAGCCCACGGAGTCGCACTTCCTCCAGTGGGAGGGCTGGACTACCTACACGCACCCCTGCTGGGGTCGGGCCGGCGGACTCGCCATTCTTGCCCGCTGTGTCATGCACCTCCTTGATGCATCGCAGTGGGCCATCACTGTTCAGGTCCCTGTGCACGGGATCTGGTTGACTAATTTCTATGGCGCCTAGCAGTGGGGGGAGCGGCTGCGCGAACTGAACCGGGTGACGACGCTGGTCCCCGACCATCGGTCGTGGCTGGTGGTTGGGGACTTCAACCAGCGCCTTCACCCTTGGGAGAAGTCCGAGGGGGTGCCCGCCCGCCGCAGGGGGCTGCGGAATTCCAGGCTTTCCTGGCCACCTTCTCCCTCGTGGACTTGCCTATTGAGAACTGCCGCTTCACGTGAAGTAATCGGAGGAAGGGACCGGACCGGGTTCTCACCCGGATTGATCGGGTTTGGGTTAGCGCTGATCTCCTGCTCCACTCCTCCATCCGTGTGGTGGGCCAGGAAAGGGTGGCTTCCGATCATCGTTCGCTGACCTGCCTAATTGGGCCGGATAAGCCTAGGGCCCCTCATCCCTTCCGCTTCGAGGTTGCCTGGTTAGCCAAGCTATGGCTGAGGCCGATGGTGGAGGAGATTTGGGCTAACTACCGACCCGGCCGGGGGGACCCACGGGATTTCCTCAAAGGTGCCTTGCTTCGGATGAAGTGGGCCATCAGGGCCCTCCCTGTGGAGGTAAAGTTCTCCTTCCGAACTGGCATACGGAAGCTCCGTGCCCAGCTTGGCCAGATCCAGGCCCGACAGGAAGCAGGTGAGGATTTACACGTGGAGGAGCTGCACACGTTGCGGCAACTCCAATCCCTTGACCTCGAAGAGGAGACGTACTGGTGACAACGTTCCCGAGTCCGGTGGATTAGGGAGGGGGACCGACAGACCAGATTCTTCTTCGCTATGGCCAAAACCCGGGGGGACTATCAACCCCGTTGCCTCCGCAATTAGGCCGGCGAAACTACTGATGATCCACAACAGATTGCGCACGAGCTGATGCAATACTGGCGCGGGATTTGGGCCAGGCGCCCCACCATGCCCATCTTGGTTCCCGTGCAGCATGTGCTGAGCGAGCACGACAACGTCCGACTGTTGGCCCCCTTCTCATGGTCGGAGCTCACAGCCACGATCACTAGCATGCCTGGTGGCAAAGCGCCAGGTCCTGACGGTTGGAGCCTTGAGTTTTTTAAAACTTTCATAGATATTGTGGGGCCCAATATTCTAGATGCGTTCAATCTTATGTTGGCCAGGAGACAAGTTCGAAGGGAACTCAACTGCTCCCGCATTGTCTGCATCCCAAAGCAATCGGACGCACACCGCCCGGAGCATTTCCGCCCCATTGGGGTCTGCAATGTCCTTATCAGGATCTTCTCCAAGCTGCTAGTGAATCGGCTTATGCCGGTCATGCCCAAGCTGGTGGGGACCAACCAGGCGGGGTTCATGCAAGGACGGGCAATTCAGGACCCAATCCTCCTCATGCAGGAGGTGTTTCATTCGCTTCGGAATACGAGCTTTCCTGGGCTTTGCCTCAAACTTGACATCACCAAGGCTTATGACACACTCAGCTGGGAGGCCTTGCAGTCCATCATGTTACAGAAAGGGTTTGATTTGCAGTTCATCCGCTTATGCATCCACATGCAGTCCTCAGCAGGTTTCTCCTTTGATGTGGGGGGGCGTTTATGGGGCCTCTCCTCCCCTGGGCGGGGGTTGAGGCAAGGGGACCTGCTCTCACCCCTCCTTTTCATCATCGCCATGGACTTAATGCAGCAATACTGCAGCACCTCGGGGGTGGACGATCTAGACATTGCCGGAGTGGCATGCCGAACCGAACACTATGCGGACGACACGATGTTGCTTAGTAGAGCAACGGTCCCACAGGCACGGTGCATTAACGTTGCCTTGTCTCGTCTCGCGGCCGAGGTGGGACTGGAAATCAATCGAACCAAATCCTCCGCCCACTTCTTCAATGCGGATGCTGAGGTTAAGAACCGGGCGATACACATCCTGAATATCCTGCCAGGCACGTACAACGACACATATCTAGGTATCCCCCTTTTCAGATGGGGACGGACTACGGTGTGGGGCCCGCTGCTCGGAAAAATCGAGAGAAGAATGAGCCATTGGGCGACTAGATTCCTCAGTCGCAAAGGGCGCTTGTTGGTGGCCACTGGAATCCTCACGGCAATCGCGAGGTTTGTGGCGACCATGGCCACGCCTCCGAATGCGATCATTTCTGCGGTTAATTCTCTCGTCCGTACCTTCATTTGGAAGGGGGGCAAGGGGGGGGCGCAGAATTCATCTAGTCTGCTGGGAACAGGTCATGCGCCCCCGCAGTGCTGGGGGCTTGGGTGTTACCTCCTTCGAAGACGAGCTGATGATCGGGCAACAACGGTTACTACTCCGATTTTCGCGCCCCCAGGTAGAACCGATCCCTTGGATCCGAATCATGAAGACCAAATATCTGCCTTGGGTTTCGGGTGCGCAAGATTCGAGGCCATGGCAGGGGCTCTACCGGCATGCTCACACAATGCAGACCTTGNCAAGTACCCTCGGATGGACGGCTGGCGGCAGATATGGCAGGGATGCCTGCCCGAAAAAATTAAATTTTTCCTGTGGCTCCTGAAAAACGATGCGTTGCCAATACGGGCCCTACTGCATCGGCGTGGGATCCTAAGTTCCGCGACGTGTCCTACATGCGGCGCCGAGGAGGAAACAACGCAGCACTTCGCGGCGGAGTGCCCCTGCATGCGCGCCACGTGGCACGCGGCGACTATGCCCCCCCGAGACGCCTCACGGGCGACTCCCTAGCCATGCTACTTTTATGGGTAGTGTGGAAGGCACCAAACAACGCCGTTTTTCAACAGCAGCAGTGCCCCCCTCTGCCGCGTTTGGTCTCCCAGGCTGTCGCAGCGTGGAAAGAAATCGAGGTTACCATGGGAAAGGCGCCCACTTTTGAACCGGACTGCGCCGCGTTCCAGGTTGACGAGGTGCTTTGGCGATTGGTGACCCAGTGCGGCTGGTCAGAGCCGCTACAGCGGCTGGTGGGGGACCCTGATCTGGCAGATGATGCGTTTTTCTCCAACTGGGTCAACGACCGTACCCTTTTTCCTGGGCGCGAAATTTGGGTCGCCGAATCCTTGATTGCCAGCTGTCTGGGGGCCCCAATCGCTGGGGAAATCCTCTTGCCCTCTACCCGAGGGCTAGAGGACGCAGAGCTGTTTTTTGATGGGCCCGTCCCTCAGACCCAGAGTCGGCAAGTCCCCAAGTCCTCTTTGCCGTGCTTATGGGCCAGGGGAACTGATTTGATTGAGCGCTACTTCGTCCAGTCTGGCAACGCTTCCAAGCTGCAGGGCCTTCACTTTGCCTTCCTGCGTTGCCTCAGGTTGGGTACCCCCGTCAACCTCCCCCGCTTCTTTAAAGAGACGCTCAGGCTCAAACGGCGCGACCGGCACTCTGGTCTGATTTTGGCGCTCTGGCGGGGGGTGGGGGGCTGCCCCCCCCCCCCCCCCCCCCCTGTGGGGGGGCAGCTCGTGGTGCTCCCCCTTGGCTAGGCCGCTGGCTGAGGCGGTGCCTGGATTGGGGAGTAATTGGCCCAGCTGGGGTTCCCAGGTTCCGTGGGGGCAGAAGACCACATGGACACGGCGCTCCCCCGAGCGCTCGTTTTCCCCCCGCCGGAGACATCTGACCGGAGGAACTGGGAGGAGGAGCGTCAGCAGGCTACGCAATGAGCGGCGGACGAGGTGCGGGAAGAGTGGGAGGCCAAGTGGAACGAGGCCATCGCGCAGGCCCGGGCCAACTTTGAGGCCCAAGTCACCGAGCGCGAGCAGGAGCGGGTCAGGCAACAGGAGCTCCTTGCTGAGGCTGCCCGGGCCCGCCTCATCGACGAAATCAGGGCCCAGGTTCGGGAGGAACTAACGCAAGAGGTGAAGGCCCAGAGACAGCACGAGCTGGAGGAACGGGCGGAGCAGGAGCGGCTCCAGGCGGAGGAGGCCCAGCAGCAGAAACAGCTTGACCGCACCCACGGGCATAATGCCCGGCAATGGCTACGGGAGGGGCGATGCCCATACTTTGTTCTGGGCATTAGCTGCGAGAGCTCCTGGGCAGAGCTCAGGCGGCACATCCACCGGACCTCTGCGCGGTACCACCCTGATGCCGGGTTTTCGCAGGAA
>MNCI01003374.1:95205-114275 GCA_015680685.1 Gnetum montanum | reverse complement strand
TCTCGCTCGCGGTTTCTGTGGTTCGGGGGCCCTCCCCTCTCGGTTGGACCTCTCCATGAGGCCCACCGCTTGTAATCGCATGTAATCTTTGTAACATACTTTTGCTCCTTTAATATAATCCCAACCTCTTTCTCGAAAAAAAAATTAAGAAACTAGAAATATTCAACAGAGCACAACATAGTACATCATGCTACCAAGAGAAAAAATGCCTAAGTAATGGAGCAAACACCAACATTAACCCATACGGAAACAATTCTATGCCAAACAAAGACGAACCCATATACTAGGGAGCCATGAAGGCCTCCAAAACAAACACAAAACAAAACAAGGCAGTGACTATACAAAACATACACATAGAAGCCACAACTCCTAAGGACCCCTACACAAACATTATTAAACCTGAGTAAATGGTTGTTACTAGCTTAGCATTAAATTAAAAATGAAATTGAAACTAAGATTTTATTACATCCATAGAGCCTCTAAATATATTGAACAATAGAAATATACATGCTATGAGTTTTGAAAACATCATTAAGAAAATTACCAAGTATTCTTTGTAACATTTGGAACAAGTCATCCAAATTTGCAACTATAATATTCCATATATGTCTAATGTGCTCCAATGCATAACATTGCAAGAAAATATGGTATTCATCTTCAATGTTATTTGTAATGCACAATTGGCATGCATGGCAGAAAAATTTGGTATTCATCATCAATGCTATTTATAATGCACAATCGGTATATTCATTCTTCACAAGGAATTTTGTGTCATCTACTTGTTTCAACTCTCCGATGATGAGATCCCATTCATGCTCTACTAATTGTGCATCATAATTGACGAGAAATAATAGAAGATACATAGTTTACCCTTGAATTAAGGCCTCCCTTGATATTATTTAAATAGAACTATTTTTTGCCTTCTAAATTTTCCCAAAGTTTTTGATATACTACTTTTTTAACCAAGTTGTGAACTTGGTTAGGATCAAAATAAAGAATGTACTCTTAAATATTCCATCTATTAAGCTACAAAACTCCCTCATGAAGCCATTTTTTATCATGGGCTTCTGTCATCACTTTTTTGGGATATCTGTTCAATTAAGATGCAAAAAGATTATGTGTAGGCTATAACCTAACAAATAGCTTTAACCTCTCATGGCATGTTCTCTACTTCAAAAAGCATAATATCGCATTGTGTCTATATTTTCACTTTAAATTCATTGAGTAATAAAAGGTTTTATATTTGTTCTATTTGTTTCCAATACTTATTTGATATAGTAGGACCCCATACAATACAACACATCCACAGAGAATAGTAGGTTACCCAATGGCATGATAAAGTTATTTTCGGATATCCCAAGCTGAAATAGATTCCTTCTTATATTTGCTTTTTAAAGAAAATAAGGATTCTGTACCACTTCTAACTCTTTGAATAACGGACTAATCCCATTTGTGATTGCAAGAGCATTCTAGGCCAAGATATTTGTAAGAAAAATTTTTGTTCACGTATTCATGTCCTATAGTAAAATTGTACAGCTTATTTTGAATACCACAAACCACAATTTCTATTTTTTAGACATTAACTTTCATTCCTAAATGTCAGCAAAAGTCATTAAGAGGATTAGGCATTTGTTGCAGTCCTTTCATTGAACTTGAAATTAAGGCAACACTATTAGCATAGAGAAAGAATGTGACAAGACCGCTTCCAATTGAAATTGCAAAAGGAGTTAGCATTTTATGTGTCCACTCTTCAAATTTTTCAATAAAAAGCTCAAATCAGTAGGAGAAAGAGGACATCCTGTTTAACACCAACAAAACTATTAAATAAAACTCTTTCTTACCCATTTGTAAACTGAATGCATTCCTCTTTGTAAAGTTTTTGGATAGCTGATAACAATGTTGGCAACTTCTAAATTTTTCAAGCACCTCCATAACTTGCTTCAAATGATAGAATCATAGGCCTTAGAAAAATCTACAAAGCAGATAAAAGTTTTCTTGTGTGGACCTTTTGATCTATCATAAGATATTTTCAAGTGGTAAGATAATTTATAGTAGAATGATGTTGCCTAAATCCTGGCCAGGAAATTGCATGCGTTTGATTTTCTTCAGGCCATCTTCCAAGCATAGATTCTAGAATAGTACCCAAAAGCTTAGCAAAGATATTGTTAATTACAATCAAGCTATAAATATTTAAATCTTTTTGTCTCCTTTCAAAAAACATAACTGCTTCATTGATGCACCATTCCTTTTCTAACCCTACTTGCACAAGCAAATTTAACTTCTTCCAGATAGTATTCCATACTAGTAGCTTTGCCCATTTAAGCATTTCTTCATCTAAATTATTTATATTAGCAATTGTTCTTGGTATCAATTTTTTTATACCCTGCATTATGTCATCAAAAGAAATGAACAATTACCATTGTTCTGAAAATCTTCTATTTTATCATTGCTATGAAACAAAGCTTGATAAAAAATTTCAATATCTTTGAGCAAGATAGCATAGTTTGTTCTTCGTTTGCTTTAAAATAAATGACAAAAATAGTTAGGATCTTTCTTTATCATTTCTAATAAAATATTATGTCTCTATCCAACAAATTCCCTCTTCTTAGTTTAAATCGAATTTTTATATGACTTGTAGTCTCTAGTGACTTATAGGTCTTCAATAAAATTCTAGTTGTCTTCCATTTTTCATCAAACCATTGTTGATTGTTTATATTTTGACCTTTATAAATATTTAGGATAGCTATAATTAGAGTTTTTATAAGACTCACACTTGGATTCCAAATCTTTTAGATTTTATTTTGGAAATCCTCCTCATTTTTGCAATTATTCTGAAATGCTTTTGCCTCCTAAACATCTAATATGTTGCATATCTATTAATAACATAAAGTATAAAGGGTGATCGTAAGATTCAATTATTTTTTAATTTACTTCAAAACATTTGATGTTGATAACATTGTCAAGGCTAGAAAGAACAAAATCAATACTGGAGCTACCTTGTGGCCCTGCAAAAGTAAAGCCACGTGATTTTGAATATTTATTGATGTCATTTAGAATCAATAGATATAGCCATTGTCCCCATTTTAACACATGTTCTCTTCCAATTAAAGTGTTTATCTTCAGAGCATTGATTCTATTCTACCCTGTTTTCATATTTTAAAAAGCCTTGAGGATTCTAGTAATTAATAAGGATCTACTCAGAACTAATTCTAGCATTAAAGTCACTACATATGTAAATTTTTCCTCTTTGAGCAAAAGCAGTAATATCCATGCTAAGGGATTGAAAGGGAAAATTCCGTGATAAGCATTCTTGTTCATAGATAGTAGCTTTTCTATGTGCAAAGTAGCAAAAAGCTAAAAAGAAAAAAGATTTTTGTTGTCATATTTTAGCCAAACATACTGAATATATTTATCTGCATTTTCTATTTGGGCTTGCTTATGAAGAGAATTTCAAATTAAAATAGCCAAACCTCCAAAAGGTCTTCCATGATCTACATTTCTTTTGTAAAGAAAAGATAAAATATAAAAATTTGGAACAAGAATTTCTAGAGAGTCTTCAATTTCCTATGTTTCAAAGATACCAATAATGTTAAATTTATTAAAGAACAGTATATTATATAACACCTTCACTTTATCCATTATTGATTCATCAATGTTTAAAAATCCACAATGAAGATATTTTATATCTTCTTTGTAGAGTTTTTTGACTATTTAATTTTGGTAATTATTGCATTACCTCTTACGTCTAAAAATGCTACAAAACCTTCTACTCTTGCTTCTTTCACTTTCTCCATAGTTCCCTTTTGGTGAGATCTGCATTAATCCAAATTTTATAATCCTTTAACTAACTATGATGTTTCCAAACTTTGGATCTATCATCTGTATCATGAAATTTCACAACAATGTGCCTAAGTTTATCATTGTTAGGCCCAAAATAAAGTGCATCCTTTATTTTAGGCAGCTCAATATGCATAATATCATTTATCACAGTTATCATTTCTTAAAGTAGGTTTTCATTTTCTTTTTCTTCTATCCCAACAAAACAAAGGTTACAAGCTTTTTCATTTCTGTCTTTTTCTTCATTAAAAAGTCCGCATATCACCAAATCCATGTGAGCTTCTTCACCAATTTTCTCATGTCCCCCGCACATGAAGAGTTCACTTGCTCTCAATTACCACATGAGCTAGTATGATGAGTTTGCCATACAGATTTTCAAAGTTCACCCAATAGCTCATGGGGGTGCATTTACTCGCCACTAGTGCTCTTAACCATATAAACTATTTTTCTTTGACTTCATTGAATTGTTGAAATTTTGTGGTCTGAAACATTCCATGTCACAGCAAGTTAACTAAAGCAAGATCATGTGAATTCTCCATGTGCATAGCACAGAAATCTAAGTTCGATGTGACTACCACATTAGAGTTCATACAATATAGAACTGAGCTCAAATGAGCTAAACATGTACAACAAGCATCAAGCCAGTTCGTTGTTAGGTCCACTTCAATAATAGTCTCCAATGTAGCAATTTTTGTTTTCATGCAATTTTTTTCTTCAATAATTTTTTTTAGCTGATCATCATTTTAATTTACTTTGGTCCCAACTTTCCGAGAAGCAAACTTGGTTTACAAAGCAATGATCTTCTGACACATCTCCCCCACACTCAATGGCAAATCTTCATTTTTTCCATCATTTCCTCATACATCGTAGCCTTCAATACTTTCCTTTCATATTTCGCTTTCAAAACTTATATCATTTCAGGGTTTTGTTGTCCAAATCCCATTTCAAAGTCTTGAAATTGAAGTAGTTGTTTGCATTCTTGCATAGATTTGATGACTAGAAGCCTTCTTCTAGAATCCAAATTTAATTATTGTGTGCTACTTCTAAGATCTTGCCCCTTCTAATAAACCCTGCCTTGCCTACACACTAATTCCACTATTCTATCCTACCATGCTTGCTCTATCCTACCAAGAAAATTTTTTTCTTTTTCAAATTAATAAAATCCAAGAGTTCATTCATTGAGACTTGATTTTCATGTTGAAAGAAAAAAGTCAAAGTAAATCTCAAATAGTTCTTGCCATGACAATTATTTAGCCTTCAATTTTATGTTGGTAATTGGCCAAGCCATTACATATACATAATAATTCTAGTGAAAAAGTTCATCTCTTGGCCCAACATTATGATGATAATTATTCATGACAAAGTTCAAATAATACATACTCATAATAATTCCCATGAAAGTTTTCATCTCTTTGCCCAATGTCATAATGATAGTTATTTATTTTCCAGGACAAAGTCCAACCAATACATAACCATAATAATTCTAATAGAAAAGTTCATCTCCTGGCCCAATGTTATGATAATAATTATTTATTTTCCGTGACAAAGTCCAGCCAACTAATAGTTGGCCTTTTGACCAAAATTAAAGGAAATGCAAGGTGCATTACTGTTGGAGATCTTTTGCTTGACTGTTGGAAAACTTCATTGCATGTTAGTGGGCTAGTCAAACTAAAGATCCTGCTAGTACTTTGACCAAGGCAATCAAAGTTAAGTGTCACACACAAATCCAGGTTTGGAGCACCAGCAAGTAGAGCAAAGGGTGCAGTGGCTATCATGGCTGTGGGCATTAGTGAGTACAAAGGGAACACCCACACAAAGGCCTAGAGCACTAGTTGAGCAAACTACTCCCAAACCAAAGGACTAGATAGATGGAAACTAAATGGAGTAGTTGAGCATAATTAAACTAAATTAAAATTCAAGTGATTAGTTAATTAATTAAGCTAAATAGATTAAACACATAAGTATGACCACTTTGAGTGTGAACATGTATTCGTNTAGAAGCCTTCTTCTAGAATCCAAATTTAATTATTGTGTGCTACTTCTAAGATCTTGCCCCTTCTAATAAACCCTGCCTTGCCTACACACTAATTCCACTATTCTATCCTACCATGCTTGCTCTATCCTACCAAGAAAATTTTTTTCTTTTTCAAATTAATAAAATCCAAGAGTTCATTCATTGAGACTTGATTTTCATGTTGAAAGAAAAAAGTCAAAGTAAATCTCAAATAGTTCTTGCCATGACAATTATTTAGCCTTCAATTTTATGTTGGTAATTGGCCAAGNTAGGGTAAAGTTCACTTCCTAGAAGACTAGTGTACTTGAAGACATAAAGTCCATGAAATTTGACCGAATTTTGCATGAATGCTTTATGAATCATATGGTTGGGTGTAGGAGTACCTCGATTGCTCATCAACGTGGCATCACCAATGTGGGCTAGAATGGGGATATCCCATAAACAAGGCATTATTAGGAATAACTCTTTGATGTTGACAAACTAGGCAGTGAATTGTTTGTGTTTGACATCAAACGCCTTGATTGCATTTTGTAACTCCTAATAGTCATTCATTCTTTTGGCTAGGCTCTCGGTAATGGATCTCTGATTAGTATATTTGCCCTTAAGAACCTTGATTTTAGCATTTTCCTCTACAAGCTTTTTCATGGTGTACTGATGGTGCTTGAACTCGACCTCATACAACAAGTACAAGCTGGCCACTTACTTTTCTAGTTCTGACCATGGTCGTCCAGTAGTCAACATAGCTAGGTTTGCATACCAGAGATTGGAAAACTCCATATATTTAGTCATTTTCTCTATCTACAACACCTTTAGTTGAATTTTTGCTTTACTGTGTTGATCAATCCCATCAATGGTGGGCTACCATAATTCATGTCCTTGTTGGACCTGNAAAGGCCTAGAGCACTAGTTGAGCAAACTACTCCCAAACCAAAGGATAGAGTTCCTCCATCAATGCCTTAATGGGAAAATTTTCCCAAACAAAAAAGGGAAGCCAAGTGCTGAGCCTGCAAGCATCAAAGGGCAACCCACCAAACACGGTTGAGTTCACAAGCAATGACCTTTCCAATGCTAAAGAAGAAAGTGGAGTCCACACAAACACCACCAAACCAAGATTAGGAATAGTCTCTAAGGGAACCAATGCCATCGAAGAACAGGTGGAACTATTAGGGCAACCATGTGACCACCATAAAGGGGCTAGGGGAAACCAAGTAAGGTCGATAGGAGTGATGCCTACAAGCCATTTGGACCAGCGTGTAGGGGCAAACTATGAAGCCAACAACTACTTCCCAGCCCCAGGAGTGATGATCACTTCAACATCTAAGCTATCATCCAAGTTAGTGGAAGCAAAGTCCAACGCCTAGAGTTCTTTTAAAAACTTGTTAGCAATGGGCAATGAGGACGCTTGTTGAGGGAAAGTGCCTCAATTCCCCACCAAAACCACAAAGGGCAACCGACTAGGGCCACCAAGAGCCAAGTAAGAAGAAGGGGTTGCCAAAGCTAAAGTTAGAAGTACCAATGATGGATGAAGAAGGGGAAGCAGCAAACCATGATCAAAATCAATGAGGCACACAGAGAGACAAAAGTGGAGAATCTTGGGAATACATGTGTGCACCACCACCCAGAGCTTGGATGAGAGTTTCAAGGAAAGCCAATCAAGCAAATTGATGACATCAAAGGGCTCACAAGGTTGAAAATAGCAAAGGAGTATAAAATGAAAACTAGTTAAAGAGGAAACTTTCGCGTGTAAGGTGAAGTACTTGATAATCTAGCACATAAGCTTAGCCTAGATGGGCAACAATCCATCACAATAGTATGTACCATGACACTTTGAAGGCATAGGGTCACCACACAAGGAGTGTTGAACAATGTAAAAATGCTAGAAAAAGCTCATGAGTGACCGGCACCCCACAAAGTGGGAAACCAATGGCAGCAGCAGCCACATCAAGGAAAACCCTGATTTTGGGTCCCATTGACTAGAAAACTATCATCCATCCAAGTCACAAGAACCTATGCCTCCTAATGTGCTAGACAGGGCTGCAAAATTTTGAAATATTGCACCCAACCACTACAACCAGCTTCTCATAGGCAATAAAGGAGGGGAGCTCCCCATGACTTATCAACTCATGTTGTTAGTACTCTCTCACTTTGACACCCACCATGCAAGTGCAATGACAATCCTCCCACATCTAATGTTGTGCCATGACCCTGAACATGATTTGATGGGGCAAATTCATTGAACGTATTGAAAGATTTAGACATTCCTTTCCAGTTAGAGCACCTAGACCACCTCAGCCCATAATGAAAAACCATGCAAGTTATGTTTCATGATACGTCTTGAGCTCCTTGTATTCCAACAATAATTTCAATGTACCCCAGTCCACATGCAAAGAATCTTCTTTGTAGCCCTAGTAAAATTGCACTTACACATGATTTCATGTATTTGCTTTGTGATTGTCATCTTCATTTCTTCAAATGGTGTTTGTGGGTTTTTGTATCTTGTTGTTGCAAGTCACAAGTTAAAATTTACTCATGTTGCTTTCTCCTTCATAAGATAGCTTACAAATCTTTATCGTGTAACTTCTGGTTTACAATGTTTCTTCTTCTTTCACTTCTTCATCTTTGTAATCACTCTTCTTGTTTTTCTTGGGTTCTTTGACTCACATTCCTTCTCTTTCCCAATGAGTGTAAGCTGTTCTTGATACAACTTGATGATGACATGGGAATGGTGGAATCCAAGGATTATATCACTTGTGAACAAACATAACTCTTACGAACCATCATTTCTTTTCATTAACTACTTTTTTTGTAAGCTGTTAATCAGAAACTAATGATTTTACACTTTACGAATATATTCTAACACCAATTCTAGAGGCTAAATGAACCACATGCCTTTGTAAAGTCAAAGGCGGACCAAGAGATGGAAGACTTGCTTTACATGAAGATTAGGAAAGTTTGTGCCTATACTTTTTAACCTCTCGCGAATGCTGTCATTTAGATATTGTCAGTTTGTCAAAAGGACTTTGTCAGCAGGTCTTGGGATATGGAGGTCCCTCAGGACTTTTTGATTCAATCAGCTCCTAGACAGATGGGGTGTTCTCTACCCCATGATAAAACTCTTGTCATTTTTGTTTTCAGGTTTGGCAGTATGTAGTGGGGCAGTTTTCATCATTGTTCCTGTTTTCTCTTCTGGTGTGAGCTCTGCGCTCACTCCTATTTTTTGCACACTTGTACTCTTCATTTGTTAATAGAATCCCAACCATTTCTTAAAATTTATTTCGAAAACAAAAACCAAAAGGGTTCAAGGCCTTAGCAACGCTTATATGTAAAAGATCAATTCCAATAATGAGACGAAGATTAGTTCACATAGAAGTAACATATAGTCTGAAACAATGGTGACTTGTAACATGAAACGTCCAGTTCCCAAGTGCGGTGCAAGTAGTTGTATTACAACATATAAAGGTTTCAAGTCCAAACCTTTTTAAAAATATAAAAGAAGATGTACATAAAGGAACAGAAAAACAGCAAGATGTAAACAAAACAAATGTGCTCATGTTTACCTTTAGAAAAGCTTACAGAAACCCCAGCCAAATGGTTCATGAACCTAGCAACGCTTATATGTGGTCCAAAAGTACATCGTGAAGCCCAAGCCTGGGCTTACATAACGAGGGTTCATTCCAAAAATGGAATGTAGCCGTAGAACAACACCAATATTGATAACAGATTGTTCAGAAAGCTTTCAAACTGGTACATATTTTTTTGAAACATGTCATGCCCCCTCTTGAACCATAAAGGTAGTGTGTAAAGATGATGACTTAGATGTTAATTTTGGCCCATCTTGATTAACAGCCTAGATTTACCAGCACCCTCTGCCCCATTTTCATGATTTTCATCATTGAAATCAACCCCTTTTTCAAAGTTACAGCACAACTAAAAAGTTTTACAAAGAATGAGATGACAATATATAACATACATAATTCAATGTTCTGTACATAAAATAAGTTTACAACCCTATTCCCTGTACAATAGCTAGTGATGGTTACAATGGATTGCAAATGAGAATACTGTCAGATATCTAAATATTAAACACCTACAAAATTACTGATATCCATGACTAAATAATAATAACCATCATAATCATAATAATGTTATTATTATTTATGTGGATATTAGTAGCCGACCCCATGTAGTTGGGATAAGGTTACAAAGACAATAATGATGATGTGGATACTACTATGCGCTATTTTCATATATCATGCTACCACTAAGTATACTCAAAAGCTCTCTTATCATTGCATAGTCATCCAAGAGCTTACCATTATATCTCTTAAATTTCAATTATAACAATAATTTTACCTTTCCAGACTTATCTAACAATCTATTAAATGTGTGCATTATGGTTCTTCAGTAATAATAAGAGTTACTTGCGTCTTGTAGAATTCAGCTAGACATTGTCTTCTGCGATGTCAGATTCGATTGGGAATCCCAGTGAAAATTTAATGGGACATCTCTAACTTCAGTTTATGTTTAGACATACATTACATATTTAAGATACATCCTTTATGTAATATTTTGGTAAAACCTGCATGTTTTCCTGTGCAATTGTTCCCTGTATATTTCAAGTACGTACGTTATGTAATGTTCATGCAATTTTGCACTGTATATTTCAACATTAATGAGAACCTGATTTTGGTAAAAGTACTGTTCAAGACTCTCGGAAAAATCACAATCATATTCATCTTCATAAAAAATGTGTTATGGCACATACGGATGTATCTACAACTTGAAAAGTATGAATTCTCATCCGGGATATAGCTACAAATAATAGGATAAAATGCTGTTTAGTTACCATCACGCTTTTCATATGCATCATCTGAAATCCGATACTTCTCTACCAATGATGTATCTTCCAACCATCCCCCAGCTGTCATTGATGATGGGTCCATATCTACAATATGAATGCGATAACTGCAACATGAACAGTTGGGGACTAAATTTTAACTAAATGAACAACTAACATATTCCATATAAGGCTATGATTCTAGAATGCATGCTTGCTATAAAGAATACAACAATTAAATTTATTTTTATAGTTAACTGTAATTCATAACAATTTGAAAGCATCAACTGGAACAACTGCTTTTGGCGATCCAACCATGGAGGATTCTTAGTTATTCGTAGTGATTCCTGTCATAAGAGTTCTCATATGATGCCATTGCAGGATGAGTGGCTTGTGTATGAAAAGCTTGACAACATGAACCTATACTTTTTGGAATTTTATTGATGAATTAGAAACTCAATGCATAAATTTCTTCTAACTCTTCTATTTTAGTAGGAAACTCTTCTATCAACCTTATAGTCTTTGCAGAAGATGTAGCTTTAAATTCAAAGTCAAATTACGGATTGCAACACATGCTTAATATTTTGAATAATTTTTAATGAGTCGATAATTAGAAAACCAAAATTATGGTGTATGCCATACACAATTATGATTCTACTCTTGGAAAGGAAACGAGCAGGTCAACATAGTCACTTCTTACATATACTTGGGCCTGGGATGTTCCAGTAACTATGAATGGGATAAATGCATTGTTCAACGAATTGCACATGAAAGATTTAATTGTACCAACAAGAAAATGCAAAAAAGAAACAATTATCTTGGAAAATTCAACTACTTTTTCGTACTATAATTCAGCACAGTGTCCTTCATGAATGTGCCACGTAGGGCACTTGGTTAACAGATTAACCCTGGAAAAAATTTGAAGAAGTACAAAAACAATTTTTGCTAGAAAATTTTAAGGTGAAATAACAAACCCAGTATGATATTCTACCCTTAGAAGTTGTGTTGTTACCTTTGGAGGTAGAAAATATGGGTCAGTTTGTGGCCTATGACCACAAACTTGCTCATGCCATTGTTGATAAACTTTCAAAAAGGGTACTTCATGAAACTCAAAATCAAGGCTGGTTCCACCAGGAAATCACGTACCTTCAAACATGGTATATTTGCAAGCAAAACTTTAATTTTAATCCCACATAGTTCATTAAAAATTATAGAGCAGAAGACAGAAGACACCTCAAAAATTTGGGAGAACACTGAAGGAAAGAAGCATGTCTATTTGGATAGCAAGAAAGGAAGCATCTATACCCATGTCTATTTGATTTGTTGCAAATTATACCAAGAATGCTCGGTAACTTTATTGATGAAATTTTTAAAGCTTATGCCTTAAACATTTCCTTTACCCAATAGATTCTCAAGGTCTCAGTCCACATGAGTTTCTCTTTTAATAATGAAACTGAAACTGACATTTTTAACTTACATCCACTGAGACCCTTTGGATCTATTGGACCAGTTTTAGAATTCCTTGTAAAGAATTTTTTTGAAATTTATAATTCTATGCTACCAAGTGGAATCAAACCTATGACCTGGGGTTCCAAGCTAACACCTCATTGTTAGATTAGAGTGCAACCAAACGTTTATTGGGATCTTCCACATTTATAAGAAACATGATCAACTGTCCATCACATAAGCAACCAATCTAACAATAATGCAACAAATTGTAAAAACCATCCAAGTGGTCCCAATCCTTTGTCATGAACTTCTATAGTAAATGAATGAACTAAAATTTTTATTCAATCAAAGCATCTACACAGACATTTATTCAGGAATGAGTACTTATTAAACAAGTCTAAATGATATTAGATTATAGAATTTATTGAGCCTAACATTTCATTATCATCACCAAAGCTCTCATTGCAACTATGTGAAGATCGCATTTGATTGGGTGACAAGGCATATATTTCTATTGGTGGATATGCAATGAAGCAACTGTTCTCAACTGAACATGAACATGAGAACCAAGAGAGGAAAGCACTTAAATGATTACAACTAATTCAGGTAAATATCACCTCTACCACTCTTGGTGCATGTTTGAATAATGAAAGGATAAAGCATCACATCACAAAAGCAAATGCTTAAGGATGAATAATTTGGAGGTGAAATTACTCACAGCTAGACATACAATATCCACTTCTGAAAAGCAGTTAGAAGTAAAGTGAATTCCATATCATAAAAAAGATCTTGCACGGAAATCATTGAGAGCAAAGCTTAACATGATACAAAGGACATGCTGGAACAAACAGAGCTAGCTGCTGTTGTGGTTAATTGGAACCACTGAGGAAGATACCAACAAGAATTCAAAAAAGAAAATCATTTTAGGGGTGTTGGAACCCGAAATAATTGAAACACAGGGACACCCCAAGGTTTATAGAAGTTTATAACTTAGTGCTACCTGGTAGAATTGAATTTGTGACCTGGCGTTACCAGGCTAAGACCCATACCATTTCATTTTTAGGATACCATTCATGACCAAATATCATATAATAGATAAAACAAACTTCACAGCCTATTACATTATCCAAGACACTTAAGATCTGTTGCTTCTTTTTATGTGTATCCAAACATAGACAGGACATAGGCATATATGTTTGTTTGTGTACCCTATATTTAACCATTACTGTTAGATTTTAAAGCATCAAAAATATTTGTTGATACAAGTGAACAAGATGAAGTTCATTAAGATACCATTCATGACCAAATATCATCTAATAGATAGAACAAATTTCACAGCCTATTGCATTATCCAAGACACTGAAGATCTTGTGCTTCTTTTCATCTGTATCCAAACAGAGACAGGACATAGGCATATTTGTTTGTTTGTGTACCATATATTTAACCATTACTGTTAGATTTTAGAGCATCAAAAACATTCATTGATACAAGTGAACAATGTGAAGTTTAGGTTCTAGAATGGCCGTAGTGTTGATACAGTCTTAAGGATGTCTTCAGCGTTTAAATAATCAGCATGACTGAGGTTCTTTTAGACTAACAACAACTGCAGCTACCTGGGAAACTGCTCAAAATAAAAATCCATACATCACCACATATCAATAAATTAGAATATTACATGGTGTCTAAAAACATATCTTATGACTATAACAATTACCATTCACAAACCCCATCTCTACACATGAGATCCGGAAAGACACATTGCATAATTGAGGTGAACTTGAGCTTTAGCCAGACATTTTGATTATTTAAAAGGAAATTTATGTCAATACAAGAAGGGAACTTACCCATCATGGGGAGAGTAAAATCCTAACTGTGTTGAATCATCTGTCAGGTCACACACCTTTTGATTACTCTCATCAAATAATTGAAGAACCATGAAATCAACTGTAGTTCCGCAATTTTTCCAAAGTCTCTCTTTTATTGCTGCAACTGTAGACTGCGGAAACAAAAATATTGCAACAAAGATAGGTATTATTATACATCTATAATGAAAAAACAGCGGTTGATACGTTGAATCACACTATCACCAATAAATTTCTTGTTAAGTTCTGAAAACATTATCAAACACATTTTCATTGGCTAGCACAAATTCCATGAACAAGAATAAATCATTCAGAGTGTGTAGGTAAAGGAACATTCCTTTGCGAAAATCTTCAAAATAAAATTCAAATAACCATTTAATAATATTAACTAGGTATATAACTGCGTAACCGTCTCTTGTCCAGTAGTAAAACCCTTCTGCCGATTTATCATCTTCCTCCATAATTTGCAGATATTCCTACTCCACTAGTCACATTTAGTTCACACGTTAGGATAATTTCTATTCACACTTAGTTCACAAGTTCGGATAATTTCAATCTTATACACCACAATGAAAATTTCGAGGACTAAATTGCTGTTATTATCAAAATCTCACAAAAAACATTTTCATTCGAGTTCTCCTACGTCTCAAGACTTGAAAAAACGGGGGAAATCAATCTTTCGAACTAGCAACAATGCAGGCTAGCTGCGATTAAAATTGACATGAGACAATTCATTTCTCTTGAAGAACAGGAAGAAACAGCATGCAAAAACATAAAACGTCAGCAGAGACCTTGTGAAACATTAGAGAAAAAAATCTCAAAACTCCAACCAATGGTTGCTTCTCTCCCCGTAACGGAACAGTAAACCATGAATCGAAAACTAAGCTTTAAACACGCCCAATTTAATCGAAGCTACTTGTTCGTGATATTAAAATTGTGGATCATGATTGTTTTCGTTAAGAGAGTTAGAATATGGCATAGGACGCACCTGCAGAGAAAACTTCATCTCACTGCGGAAATTCTTTAGGTTCGAGTGTGTGACCACGCAAAGGAAACTTTCGTCACCCACATTTTGCAACTTCGATGTCATCGTGGCCTTCTCTTGTCAAACGCTGCTACCCAACGTCAGTTGACGGATAAGAAGATACTGTAAATCGAAGAACGGGCAAACTTACAAATTTATCGTCCTAAGGCGATCTCGTTTGCCTGAAACAAGCAGCTTTACTCCGGCGGTTCTTGAGAAAGGAACAACCCATCAACCAGAGTAATTTAAAATTCCATATCTTGCTACTCCTTACTACTACTCAAATCATTTACTGGGTGTGTGAAAACTCCGACAATGATTAAATGGTAGCTCTGCAGTTTGATGTGCCTAATGGGATTCATACGTTAAACAGCTGCTTCGCTATTGGTTTCGAAGAAGCATCGGTGGCAAGGGCTACAGAGATGCTTTGTGATAGTAAAAAGCAGAGGAAAATATCGTATGGGCGCCAAAGTAAGTTCGTCATGCTGGGGCCGTTGGAACATTGGCGGATACTGACGGTCCCTGGCATATTAGAATAGGCTCGGCAATATTCAGTGAGTAGCGTAAAGGAAATCATTTTGTTAAGAGAGAAAGGGCCAGAATGATGATGATAAGCGTGTGAAAGATTAAGGTTCATTTCAAAGTAACAATGAAGAGAGTTTTCAATTTTGGAACGGCAATATTGTTATGAGTAAGGTATTATAATAGATATATAGTTAAATAAGAATTTTGTAACCTAGTATTATCTAGAATTGAATCTATAAATTGAAGTTTCTAGATTCTTGAGGGTGTCAAACTCTAAAAATATTATTAATAATAAGAAAAAAATTAAAGTATATTAAATGCTTAACACTAACTAGTAAACATGAAAAACAAGTCAAGAAAAAATTTCCAATTTCAAGGATCTCTACTCAGGTGTACAGCCTTACAAATAATGCTTTGAAAAATTAAGATTTGTCCTTGAACTTAAAATAGCAAAAAAATTCAAGGTAACAATAGAAAGCTTTGGTAAAATACCAACTTTTGCAAAAAAAACATATCCAGTAGAAAATTATGCCACAAATTTTCCATCATGATTTATTATCCATTAAGAGTCTTTACCGTGAGGTATAGTCCACATGTCAACATGAGTTTTAATCTTTGATTTAACAATATTCATGTCAATTAAGGAAAAATTTGTCAAACAAGTAATACGTTGAATCTATTAATACTTTTTGTAATACTAGTAAAAATATTCACAAATGCTTATGCTTTCTCTAGTTTCTTTATTGTCATTGGATCATTCTTATTATTAGCAATAACTTAACTTTTCATATTTTCAACTTTAGATTGTTTTCTTTTACTATCTTCAACTTCAACATGTATTTTCTTTTCTTTGGCATTTTTTGGCAAAAAATGATAAGCATTAAAGAAATATACTTCACGATGACAAAAGTTGCAAAAATTATGAAAGTTATAACATGTAATTGACTAAATATAAGTCTTCCCACGTACTTTTGATACTAATTTCTTTTTACAAGTAAGAAGATTGATTTTGACATAAAAGCAAAAAATGAATAATAATATTTAAAAAAGAGAGAATCTAAAGAAAAAGCCCAATGGTTTTGGGGATGCTTTTTTAGGTTTTCATCCTTACAACCAATCCCAAAAAACCTCCCCTCTAGGGTAGGAAAAGGATTAGGCCTTGCCCTTATTCAGAATTGCCCTCACAGGTTTTCACTTCTTACTGAAGGATTTCTTGTAAAGAGAATAAGAAAACTCTCTCTAAAAAGAAAGAATACATCAATCAGAGATAAACAATAAATAGCAACAAATGCTGCAATCTTCTAATCCTTGAGCATCCAAAACAAAAAGCATCTATGAAAACTAAATGTTGCAGAAATAGATTACATATGCTTAATGGGACCAGAACAATTTCTTGTTCAACTTTTTAAAAAATCAATGGAATATAAAATACCTTAACAAAGCATGAAACTTTAGAATATTCTTTAGAATGGACATCAAAATCTAGAGCCCCCTTGCAAATGATTAGCACTACATGCTTATGTATAAGTGAATCCTATAGTTAGGGCATGTTGTGCCATCAAAGCATTGCCTAACTAAACAAGGGGGAAAAAATGAGAATAGTACTTGGCACGATGAACTTGAATGCTATGCTTTTTCATTACATCATTTAACTGCAAAGTGAGACCTTGATTATAATGCAAGTATCCCAAATTTTGAATAAATATATATTATGTTGTAAGATTAGCAACCAATGATTCATATATATCATCTAGGAGAACAAAATCAAGTGTCTTAGATGCATTAACATTACTAAAAGAAGGTCATCAGAGATATTTATTCACAAGCTTATAAATCAATATTTTGATAATCAACAGAAATCTCTATATCAATAGAAGAAGTAGAAATTTCAACATTAATAGAAGAAAATTGGAGTGATATGAAATTCCCTATAGGAGAATTATATATAAATTAAATTTTCTAGAAAAAAATCAAAGAGAAATAAATTAAATACACTAAAAAAATCATTAGATCAATTGGAGAAACATCATATCCACTAGAGAAATATTAAATTTGCTACAAAAATCAACTCATTGAAGAAACATCTAAGCTATGGATTCAATTCTGGAGGGTAATTTTGAGTTATAAAGTTCGAATTGTACCATGTGTCTCTAGGGTAAATATTATTAAAAAAATGTTTCAAGTTCTAACACTCTCCCCATGTAAAGTTTTTACTTTTCATGTTGTTTTTGGTATTCTTTTTTTTCTTTTTTCCCTTTTTTTGAGGAGAAAGAAAAACTTAATTCTACATAAGTCAAATACATTTGAATAAGAACTAGGTGATCCAAAACATGAGACAAAAGATCCATCATCCAATGATGTAAAAAGTAAATATTAAAATACATCCCTGCAAATAAACAAGTACTCAATGGTTTAGTTCTTTGGTCACTCTCATGAACCAATTGTAGAGAGCAAGGTCAAAAAGCATAGAAATATGAATGGTTTTGCTCAAGAAGATGAAACTATTTTGAGCAAACCATACGTAGTAAAGTAGTGACAAAAAAATCCTTTAATTTTTCTCTTTTGCTAGGCCAAACGAATACATTGATTAAAGGCATTAACAAGGCTTGATATGTGGATGTTAATGCTTGTAAATTTTTTTAAATAATTCCAAAAATCATTATTCGATATGTAGATATATAAAGCATGATCAATAATCTCTTTGTCACATTTGCATCTATCACAAAAATCATTGTTAATGAGGCCTTTGTAGTAGAGAAATGTTTTGACTAGAAGTTTTACATAAAGATACTTGCTCATGAAAGTGTGATGTTTAGGAACAACAACTACATGCCATCATGTACTCTTTAAACAATCTTTTTGATAATGAAAAAAAGTATGATATGCCTGCTACACTTTATAGCTATCCTAATTAGCCCAATAGAATTGACCACTAAAATTTTGAATAAAATTGTAAAACAAGGTTCAAGCACATTCAAAAGCTATGCCATATTGTTAAAACATGAGAGACTACAGGGGCATTATGGATTAAGAGACCACCCTATAAACATTTGGTCTTCATAATACTAACCCAAGGCTTCTTGACAATATATAATTGAAAAATAAGTAAATAAAGAAGAGTCAAGTTCACATTTTTTAGAACTCTGACATGCTAAACACCTTCACTAACGTCCTTACACATAGTCTACTAGTTAATAGAATGAAAAGTATTTGCTCTTAATAAGGACTAGTGATGAGACGCGATATCGCAGGGGCCGCGATATCGCATCCCTCGCGATATCGCATACGCGATATCGTGTCGTTCCCCGCAATATCACGTACGCGATATCGCGGTGCACCGCCAAGTCTATAAATAAGAGGTGGCACTCCCTTGTTTCTCATCCTAGGCTTAGACCGTAGTGAAACTCTAGCAGATTGATCACTCCAAAGATAGAATATTTTCCATGTGCCCGCAATAGGAACTCTAGAGTGAACGGATCTTTATTCAAGCAGACATTGTACCTGAACACAAGTTTGTGTATG